>JAGGAX010008345.1:28359-83794 GCA_017657335.1 Termitomyces titanicus | reverse complement strand
ACCGAGAATTCCATCCACGAGATACGACTATTTTCACAATCGGACTCAATCGAAACCGACCTATAGGTGCACAAGGTATAGAGAAGACAAGTAATGTAAGTCTGATAGTACTACGAGCCTCGTAGTATCCGGTATATGCATGTGGGGTCAGGTCGGAATGAAGTTGGCAACAAAAAAAAAAGCATGGGTTGATTTCTTTCGAGTGCGTTGTATGAATGTGTTATGTGTGGGGCGTAAGAATGTCATGAGGGTCTAGTAATTTGCGCTTCAAATTTATGTATGTAGTCGTCCAACTATTATTGGTCCAGGGCCTGCCGAACAATCTCGAGGAACTCTTCACGGTCTCCATCCGACGTCGACGAGTCAATCACCCTGCCGGCTCTCCATAGTTGGTATACGCTACGAATAGTGTTCTTGAGTGCAAATCGGGTTTCATCGGCTGCGGTTTGCTCGATCGCTGGAGAGACGGCAGAGCTGATTTGCAAAGACGGAGTGTAGGTCTCGGTTGAAAGTACCTCGGAAGGTGGAGCGACAGAAGGTGATTCAATCTTCTCGGATACAGATGCTGAGTCGAATCCAGAGTCAGAATCATCCAAGGGGGGTGAAGAAACACGAGGAGTGATGTTGGCGAGAAGATGGGCGAGTCTTCTGGGGGATGGGGGTGCGAGGGGGTTGTAGGCAGAGTACGTACGGTGGGAGGGGTACTCTACGACGAGACGCTCGTTTTCAAACTCGTTCTCGAGCTTTCGAGTTATTGTAGGTGGCGTAGGGCGTGCAGAATCAGCAGATCCTGGAATAGGTGAGTGGGGGTAACTGGCAGAGAGCAAGGGAACTGACCATGGACAGAGGAATATTGAGCCCAATAGGCATCCTCTGAAATCTGCTCGAGCTCTGCCTTTGGTTTAGATCCCTGATAGTCACTGTCATCAGTGTGGCCGTATGCATCCCAATAGGAATCCTCGTCGTTGTCGACGATGGATGGGTCGTTGTGAGACTTGATTGCAAGCATGTCGTGAATGGAATCGTAAGAGTCTGGAGGGAAAGGCATGAGGGCAAGATTGTGAAATTTCCAGCCGTCCGGGGAAGCCCATTGAAAGACTAGACGGAGGCCGGGTGGATTTTGGGTCGAAATGGCGACATGTGCAAAAAATGACTCTGTATCGGTAGTATAGCGAATGGTGTAGACTGGATAGTGGATAGGTGTCTGGACGGATTCAAGAAGATCTACAGCCAACTGTTGAGCATTGGGGATAAGATCAGATGGCCAGGCGAGATACTGTGATGGCTGGTCGGGGGTTATGTGGAGGAAATGATGGCGTTGTGCGAGTGGAGTGGAGATGAGATGAGGGGGAAGAGGAGAAAGGAGAGACGGGGGTGCGATGTACTCGAGGAGAAGAGAGACTAGTGTCGGAGGCAGGGGCTCTGGTGGCGGTGACATAAAGGTCGGACTTGAGAGATTGGTGGGCACGTGATCCTCCTCTCCGCAACCATGAAGGCGGTCGTGCTGCTCGCTCTTCCGCTGCTGGCCGTCGCACAGGTACCTGGATCTCCGTTTTCATTGTCTGCCCCGTCTCACCTCCTGTCCAGTCCAATTCCACAAATTCGTCGCAGGCCGTCATCACATCCACCAGTCTTTCTGTCTTTGAGTCACTCGGTCCCAATAGACAGATCACCACAGTCACAAGCACCATTCTCTCAACTTTCGCTGCACCCACCCAGTCCGCCTCCACTAACAACACCGTTTCCAACAGTACTGTTTCCGCCAACAGCACCGCATCAGCCTCCGCAAATTCATCAGCATCTGCTTCCACCTCACAGTCACCTCTCCCCACTGCCCCGACGACAATAGCTGTTGGCGGCGGCGTCAGCGGCGCTCCCCTTCCAGGTGCCTCAGGAGGCGCATTTGGCCCAGATGACAAATATATCGCTGCTGCGTCGACACTAGCAAGGAATACGATGTTTATCGGAGTAGGAGGTCTGGTTTTGACTGGAGCATTGATGGTGCTGTAGAGCCCTGCATACCCCTGGACACTTTTGCATACATATTGATCAACGGACATGACATTCATAGACACTGTACGCACATGCAAATATCACACACTCTTTTTCACCCAAGTACTCTATAGCCCCTCTATTCTGTGCCTACCTGTGCCTACGGCAAACACCGACGTTACATACCATATGTTCTATCGTTTTCCCAGATATCTACGTCCATCGATCTATCATTTCCGTTTTGTTTTACGTCCTATCATGACCGCATCTCAGGAAACACCAGCAAAAAGGCAAAAATTGCAACAGGTTTGACCAGCATCCAACACCTCGCACTTTTGCCAAACTTCCCCCAGGTCATCGGTACTCACAACGGGACTTTTCATTGCGATGAAGCCCTCGCCGTCTTTTTGTTGCGCCAGACTGACAAATACCGTGATGCCGGTGTGTCTACAACAAAGTTTTCACTCCTGCTTATCTCAAATTCTGTAGACCTGATCCGCACTCGCGACCTAGCTCTCCTTGACACATGCAACATCGTCGTCGATGTCGGCGCTGAATACGACGAAAGCAAGCAACGCTTCGACCATCACCAACGTGGTTTCACTGAAGTCTTTGGCCACGGTTTCACTACAAAATTGTCATCAGCAGGATTGGTTTACAAGTCGAGTTACACCTCAGACGATGACCTCTATATCTCTCATATATTTCCAGACATTTCGGCAAAGAAATAATCGCGAACACGACACAACTCTCGGTCGACGACGAAAAGGTGGAGAAACTATGGCTCAAGTTGTACAGGGTGCGTTACTTTTCCTCGTCGTACATACATCCTTGCGAGTCCGTTTTACAGGAATTCATTGAAGCGATTGATGCAATTGACAACGGCATCTCCCAATATCCCAACGATATCAAGCCAAAGTACAGAAGTCGCACCGATCTTTCGGGTCGTGTTGCCCATCTCAACCCCGCTTGGAATCAGCCTGCAGACCCGCAAATTGTCGATGTACGATGTCACATTCCCTACAAGTCACCATTAAACCATCCTGTTTAGACCCTGTTTGCAAAAGCATCCCAGCTGACAGGTGAAGAGTTTCTGGGTCGGTTGAACTACTATGCCACTGCTTGGTTGCCTGCGAGGGATATCCTCCTCTCATCTGTCGCCAAAAGCAAAGAAAACATCGACTCGACCGGCAAGATCATCCTTTTCGAACAATTCCTACCTTGGAAGGTTTGTCATTGTCACCTGCATTCTGAAACCGAAAAAGATTGTAACTTCTCATGCTCAAGGAACATCTGTTCGAACTCGAAGCTGATCCATCGTCCGGTATCACTCCAAGAGAGGCTATATATGTCATCTACCCTGATGAGACCGCAAGCAACTGGCGTGTCCAAGCAGTTCCGGTCTCACCGGAAAGCTTTGAGAGTCGAAAGGCGTTACCAGAGGAATGGCGTGGGCTCAGGGATGAAGAGCTGTCAAAGGTGTCTGGGATTCCAGGAGGCATATTTATACATGCCTCGGGTTTCATTGGAGGTAAGCAACCTATTTTCCATCACATATGGGTGTCAGCAAGTCACACCTTATTTGCACAGGTAATAAAACCAAAGAGGGGGCATTGCAAATAGCCACGGCTGCATTAAAAATGTAAAACGACGCTATTGTTTCATTTCATGTCTACCTTATGGTTAGAAGTAATTCATACACAGCTCGACGACCATGTACGAATTCAATCCTCAGCTTGCCTCTCGGCATTACCCAACTATTCTCGTCGGACTTGAGATTCTCCCTTGTTGTGGTGTTTTGGAAGCGCAGCCAACGCTGAGGCGTGAATTAAGGTGGAGTGTGTATGCCTCGAGGCTATGTGCAAGATAGCGAGGGTTCATGATCGGAAGCACCATCGTTAACTCCTGCTGTGTGCCCAACGCTGTTACCTGAACAGTATTTCCGTCAGTCACCATGCCTCAAGAGGGCACCATCTCGGCCCCAAAGCTCTTGCTCAGAAACCGACGTCGCCATCGCACGGCATTTCCAATGGAGCGACCTATTACTCCTTCTCAAAAGCTATCCTCAAATAAATCAACATATCACCCCTTTCTCTTCGCTATGATGACATGTTCGGCTCTAGCTGAGCTGGGATTGACCGCGTTCTTGGTGAGCGCCGGAAATGAACATGGCACTTGGCCAAGTCCACGGTACCACGCCTTGTAAGTTATCATCGGCGACTGTTTCGAATGCGACTACATAGCTCCACGATTTGCTCAGGCTGATACTTTTTGTGTTCAATGCGGCGTGGACGGTCCTATTCTCAACTGCGTACATTCTTTGGTTTGTTGACGGTGCAAGCCACTTTCTGGCCAATATTGCGAGCTCTGTCATCTGGCTGTTAGCAACGAGCGTTTTATGGGTGAGTCAATCTAGGCGTCATTTTGCCTCGAGTTCGTATATACATACATATCGGGACGTCAGGGCACTGCCGCAGGGGTCATGCATAACACGAGGAGCGGGGGGAATTGTGCCGGAACAGCTACCATTTCCAGGTGAGCCTGCATAGCACTGGGCTGTTTTACACCTTTAAGGCAAGCGTAGATGTCGCCAGTCATTGACGGTTGAAGCTTTGGGATGGACAGAATTTGGTCTTTGTGCGCTTACGATGACAGCCACATGTTTGTGGCTCAGCGGCGGAACCCGGCAGAGCCAAGTAAGTTACTCGCGCGGTTGCTCTGCAAAACAAGCTCTGAATGGTTTATTCTCGATGCAGCGCAGTTCTTATGTCGTGTGATGAACAATATATGTATACCTCGACATATCTCCTATATCATTTACAGTATGAATATGTAGATTCACGGTGAAAGTATTTCCGATTCCGTAACGATTCGGATTTATCTGATAAGTCGCATGATATGTATTAAATGGATCCATCGGCATCTCAGTATAGCACTTCCGCTCTGCTGCTCATGTAAGGTCTTTCTCGGTTGCTGGCATTCATCCATTCCTATCTTCTCTTTGCTTTGTCTCTTTCCATGGTTCCGGCCACCACCCATCATCGGCGCTCCTCGTGCGATGAGCTTCTTGCTACCGCACGGCCAACGAGCGAAACTGACTCAGACTCCGAGTATGACTTTGCTACTACCGATTCTGATGGTATGGTAGGTCAAACAGGCTCTACAACAGTTGTGTTGGAAGAGCAGCCAGCACTTTCGGTCAGACGAAGAGCTTTTCTCATTCGAACCCTGGCACTCCTATGCACCTGTAGTCTCAGCGTTGGGAGCCATTAGTATGTGCTTTGTCATTTACCCCGCCCCCCGTACAGTGCTTACGGTGTCTCAGCGCTTCGTATATCTTGGGTCCGCTCAAGAGCCGCTTAGCTCGTGAGATCGGAACATCGCACACTGATTTCGGCCTCTTGATCGCGGCGTTCAGCCTGAACAGTACATGGACACCCCTCATTGGCGGACTGCTCGCAAGCCGGTTGGGAACTACACTTACGAGCATCCTTGCTACGGGTGTGATATTTGTTGGTAAGATTGTTGTCTGACTATGACGTGTCCGTCCGATTGACTTGTGAGCGTAGGGCAATTCTTGCTCCTTCTCGGCGACATTTGGGAAAATGTGCGATTGATGGTTCTAGGTCTCTTTATTTTTGGACTAGGGGTCAGCCCTCTTGCCGTCGTACAAGAGACAATCATCGTTCGTTTTTTCAAATCGCACGGACTCGGCGTCTCCATGGCTTTTGGTCTTATTGCAGGGAAAGGATCCTCCTTCATTGCCGCTCGTACATCATACTCATTGACAGAGAGCTATGGTCCTCGAGCACCTTTCTACGTTGCAACACTCCTTGCAGCATTATCAGTAGTCATCAATCTCATTTACATCGCCGCTTCTAAATGGTTGATCGACGGCGCAGGCGCTGAATTGGAACCAACTGACATAGTAGAAGAAGCACAGACTCGTTTAGTTACCAGTGTATCCGAAGCACAGGCTTTGAAAAAGGTGGCTGAAAAACGAAAGGTGAATTTTCGTGGAGTCGTCAAATTGGGGGATGTCTTTTGGGCGTATGGGAATATTTCTTGCTCGCTATGACATTATGTTGACTCTGAAACAGCTATATCGGCCTTAATGTCCTCTGTGGTATGATGTGGTCACCTTTCACACACCTTGCTGCGTGAGCATGTGCATCTTTTTCGTGCGCAGCTTCATCTTACTGTCTATCTATAGAAATATCATAGAAACACGGTATAACTTGTCTGAAAGAGATGCTGCAATTCAGGCATCCTATCTCCTTGCTGGAAGTTTGATACTATATCCAATCGTACGTGAATGTCGTCTCAAATAACCATTAGTAACTTAATTCATGGCGTTTGTCTCAGTGCGGTTATCTCGTAGATCGATTCAGACATCGACCTATTGTTGTTCGCCTGCTTCTCGCCTCCTCGTGCCTAACACTCTCTTCATATCTGTGGTTTGTACTTCCACCTACGTGGACTCGAATACCTGCACCAGCGATAGTGCTTTTTTCAATAGGCCATGGGTTTTCCCCTTGTTAGTATATCTTTTTTCATTCACTATCTGCATGACTGATGTGAACAACAGTACTGCTTGTCGTCCTGGTCCCAAATATTGTTCCATTGAAATATGTCTCTACAGCGCTTGGCGCTCATAAGAGTGTAAGTTGATACTGAATTTACCATTTAATTCAACAATAACATGAACTGTAGCTTGAACAAACTGGAACGACGATATTCCAAACACTTTCCGGACTCGCTCTTGATGTGCACAACAAAGGCGATCGTAAAGCTAGCAAAGCAGCTTTGCAGCACTTTCTGGATGTATTTGTAATACTCAACCTCGTTCAGCTATCCAGTATTCTAGGGCTCGCCGGGTTACAGAAAAGGAAGGCGCAAGCTATGATCCAGAAGCAACGCCACTCAACGCATGAAACCCAAGGCTTGATGAATGGCTCTGACCTGCAAACCGGTTACATGTCTACTGGAGGTCGAAATCGGGAATCAGGCATCAGCAGATCCG
Source organism: Termitomyces titanicus (assembly GCA_017657335.1). Classification (NCBI taxonomy): domain Eukaryota; kingdom Fungi; phylum Basidiomycota; class Agaricomycetes; order Agaricales; family Lyophyllaceae; genus Termitomyces; species Termitomyces titanicus. The sequence continues at coordinate 76,779 of JAGGAX010008345.1, read as the reverse complement.
AGATGCGGAGGGGAGTGGTGTTTGCACTACTCAGTGTGACTCTCATTGTGATGGCCTGGGTGTTGTTTTTAGGAACGGCGTGGTTTCGGCTTGGGCGAGGGACAGGCCACGCTTGATAGACCAACAAATTTGAAATTATATATATGACCTACGTCTTGTATATGAGGACGAAAGGGAACGAACAAAAAAAGCAAACTAATATAGTAAGTCCTCATGATGGTGCGACTTGCGAAGTGTTCAGTAGGGTTAGGGTTACGGAAGTTGCCGATAAAACTACACAGTCGTTCCCAAGCCTGCATTTTGTGTATTGAGGAAATTATTGTCTGCGCCGGCCTCGAAAACGTCAAGACTAAAGGTACGTCGTCCAGCCAAGGGATATCGTGACGATACATTCCTGAGTCTACATTATACAGTCGCAAGATGGGTGCCTACAAATACATTGGCGAGTTGTACAAAAAGAAGCAATCGGACGTTCTCCGATTCCTTTTGCGTGTCCGGTACTTCATTGGCTTGCTTTTTGCACTCCCCGTGATGCTCATTGAATGTCAAGATGCTGGGAATATCGCCAGCTTAATGTCATCCACCGCGCCTCTCGTCCTTCCCGTCCAGACAAGGCCCGTCGTCTTGGTTACAAGGCCAAGCAGGGCTACGTTATCTACCGCGTTCGTGTCCGACGTGGTAACAGGAAAAAGCATGCCCCCAAGGGTAAGGGCATCCGTTGGGAAGATTGGTATCGAGTCTAATCGAAATCACAGGAGCAACATACGGCAAACCCGTTCGTCATGGTGTAAACCATCTCAAATTCCAACGCAGTCTCAGGAGCACGGCGGAAGAGCGTGTAGGCAGGCGTTGCGGAAATCTGCGGGTTTTGAATTCGTACTGGGTAAATCAGGATGGCGTGTACAAATACTATGAAGTCATTCTCGTGGACCCTAGCCATAAGGCGGTACGCGCTCCTCGTATCAATATTTTTTGACTGGAACCTTACAGATATTTAGATTCGCCGCGATCCCAGGATTAACTGGATCGCCAACCCGGTGCACAAGCGTCGCGAGGCCCGTGGCCTGACGAGCGTTGGCAAGCAGGTTAGTTATGTCCGAGTTTCATCCTCTGGCGACTTGACTTATTCCGAACTCAGAACCGTGGTTTGGGCAAGGGCCATCGTCACAACCATGCACCTGCTCGCTCCACTTGGAAGAAGCACAACACTCTCAGTCTCCGTCGTTACCGTTGATCTTCTGTTATTTACCTTGTCAATCCATGTGTCCCGTATGCTCATATATACAATCATGCAAAAGAGGTATCATGCCCTATTCAAAACATTCCTGGACCTCGGAGTGTTGAAGAAACAGAATGATTTGATGACATGTTTAATAATCAAATGAACCATAAACATGAGGCGTATACTTAGCCGACAACGTGTTGTCTACATTGTTTCGTCACATCGTCGAGTGCTATAGAAACTTCTTATTAAACTCATACTTCATATGTACTGAAACGACCCTTTAACGATTTCTTTGTCTTGTGACTATGTCTGCTCTCACTCTATATTCTCTCCTTCTATTCACTTTGTTAGACTTTCCGTATTGTGCATTGTCCTCCCGACTCCAATTCGGCCAACATAGTGCGACATCGTTCTTCAAGTCCTCTATTCAAGCCGATCCACTGGCACGCGAATTGCATCCGCCCATCGTGAAGAGGAGCAATCTGAATACCAACCCTGATGGATCTACATTCCTCTGGCTTCTTCAGGATGAGTACTCAGGAAAAACCTTCTTCGAGTACGTATCGTGAACGTATGGAACGAGGACTATCCTGACAAGTGCCCGTGCACTTAGGAATTTTACATTCTTCACCGGCCCAGATCCTACTCAGTAAGCTCCACGATCTTGTCCTGAGACTATGGAATTGACATTGTTCACAAGCGGTCAAGTCAAGTTGGTAGCATCGGGAATATTTCCGACCTTGTGCTGATGGACTTATTCTCCTCAGCTACGTCAATCAAAGCCAGGCATTTGAATTGGGCCTGGTTTACGCGCAGGACGACGGAGTTGTGATCATGAAGGGTGACGACACAAGCTGGCTAGACCAGGGTGTTTATCGAAATAGGTGAATTCTTTTACTCTGGATATGACCCGCGCGTAATCCTCATGGATTGGAAGTGTACGCATATCGAGCTACGCACAATATACAACTGGTCTATTTATTCTCGACCTAAATAGGGCCCCCTGGGGATGCGGTACGCGTTTAGGACCATTTCGATGTTGTCAAATGTGCTGAGCAAGCGTAGGCGTATGGCCGGCGTTCTGGACTTTGGGTAGTGATGCATGGCCTCAGGTGTGCTAGATTTGGGATGTAACGGCCATTATCTCATCCAAAGCCGTCAGTCTGGTGAAATCGACATTATAGAAGGCGTGCACGATAATGAGCATAACCAGGTCGCCTGGCATACAAGAGACGGTGATTTTTGATGTTTTCTCCCTAGTTCGAGACATTCACCATTTGGTTTAGGTTGTCATCTGACACCCGAATCCAATTTTACAGGAACAATTGTTGTAGGTCATTTTGACCTTCAACAAGTTTCATGTGTCTCATCGCCCTACCTCATCAGCAACTTAACGGACAGCCCAACCTCGTTTGCAATGGAAATGTCAACCAAAATTCCGGATGTAGTATCATCGAATTGAGCCGGGCATCTTACGGTCAATATTTTGATTCTATAGGTGGGGGAGTTTTTGCAATGAAATGGGATGAAAATGGCATCGCTGTCTGTAAGCTTTCTTCCGCAATTGTTGTTTTGAACCATTTCTTATCATTATTTTGAAAGGGTCGTTCTATCGTGCTGCGATCCCCAAAGACATCACGGATGGCAGTCCGGATCCCTCTCAGTGGGGTAATCCTTCTGCTGCCCTTGAACCGACAAACTGCAATCCGCTGGAATTCTTTTATAACCATTCCATAGTGTTTGGTGAGATTACTCGTTAGTGATCCTGGGATTGTACTAATGGTTACTGCAAGATATTACTTTCTGTGGTATGGTTCATTCACTTTGATATTAATTGGAGATTAGGGATTAAGTCGTCATCCCAGGCGATTGGGCAGGAAACTCGTATGCCAGCTCACATTGCCCTGGAACGTGTGAGCAGCGATTGATGGACCCTACAAACTTCATAGTACGTTTATTGCCTTTTGGCCTTGATGTTTAGACTCAACCTGTTCCCTCAGAATGCTACTTGGAGTATCAATTCACTCAAGGTTTACAAGAAACAACTGATCAAAGGCCAGATCACTAGTGCTGCATCCATGGGTCTCCCACCCATGCTGACAATTTCACAACTGACTATCCTTGGAATTTTAATCTCAACATTCAATTTATTTTGTCGTATGTAACGGATACTTACCGAATGATACCATTCTAGAGTTTCAATTTCCATATTCTAATCTCTGAGTCCGTCTGATCATCACTGCCTGGTTCCCCAAAGGAGGCTCGAAGGGGCGTAACGCTAATCCAGCCTTGATGTAGAGCCCACGCATCACTGCCGACCGGCAGAGATGAAAGAGAGGGAGTGATTAGATCGGTCATGTCTGGCGAGAATTTGAAGGCCAATTTTCCGTTGTCACTGGGGATTGCTGTTCGAATATCAGTTTCCTGGGTGGCCGGACCCAATGCATCTGGTCCTGCAGGAAGTGCCTGGCCTTTGGACGCATGAGAGGTGACTGATGTGCGCTTGAACAAACGCCCATAAGAATTCCGCCACATCTTGGTTGTGCATATCTTCGGGCCTTCCTGTGTCAACAAGCTCTCGCCTAAAGGAATATTGATGCTGTACAAGTCTACCTCGCCATTTCTCAGTCCGCCCGGATCTCTGCCCCAATTATTCCACAGGTGGACGATGATTGACGATCCTAATCGATGTGCAGGCGTGAAGAGCTCCGTCGGAGTCGGATAAAGCACAGTCCCGTATGACAGCGCAACTGACCGAACTTTCGACAAAGAGGAAGACAGTGCTGCCCCAATAGTTCCGGACGACAAAGCGAATGCAGCTGCCGGAGGGTTAGTCGCCCACGATGAACATGCAGAAAAATCAAGCCAACAAGAAGTGTTTCGACCAAGATTTGGTCCAGAAATCTGATGAGCATAATCAGTTATCATTAACAATAAATATCATATCAACCTACTATGAGGTCAAAGTTGCCAGGGAAAAGATTGTGTAGCGCTACATTTACACATGTTGCTGGCGTCTGATTATTGTCAGTTGATCAAAGACAGACTCAAAGCAGAGGAAACTATCGTACACCATTCAAGAGAATCCATTCAGCCTACGAAGAGTAACATTAGATATGAATGGATAGATTAAAGCAATATGAACAATTTCTCCAGTTTCCAGAGGCCTAGAAATGGTGGACATTTCACCCGTCCCGTCCTCTTTTGGGTAGAAATACGATCCTTCAGTGATTTCTTTGATATGATACGCTTTACCTAGAGACTCGAGAGTCAGGAATGCAACAGAGCAAGGAGAATGATATCCTGACCAATCCAAGATTTCTGGGTGCTTGGCAGAACGACCTTGACATCCCAGCCTTCAACATTAATCAGGGAATTCAAGAGATCAGTCTGGTTAGGTACCTACCAACCTCCTCGATCAAGTAACGAAATAAGCCTAATATGTAGGGAGAGTCCTCTGGATGGGGAGGTCCGTCGTCATTCTATCAAAGTAAGTAAATGAGGACAGAGGAAGAAGGCAGGCATACAGTGAGTAGAACCCTTGGTTTAGACATCGACGAAATAGTCAGAGAAATGTTGTGCCATCAATTCGTCGTGATCATTGGCTCAAGCTATAGCTTTCTCCTTGAAGTTCTACATAGCGGCCATTCCTTACACGCTGCCATTCGCCTGTCTATCCCTTCTACTTCCTCCTCCTCAAATGATTGAGAGCGCTAGTCCAAACAATCCTCTGCTTGCCCCAGAGGATGCTGATGTTCCCTTCTCTCCAACCCCTTCATATGCCGATTCATTTGCGACAGCCTATACTTCCCCAAGCGATTCAGGCGCACGCACTTCCCATACGATTCTGTCTTCCACTTCTCATATGCAAGGACTCCGAAAATCAATGTCGGTTGACTCTTTCATTCATGCTGGTCGAGACGGCGATCATTCTGTTTTGTCCCATCTCAACCAGGATAATATGGGCCTGGCATTCGACCTACCCAGGGATATTATTTCTCAACGCGATGGCCCTTTACTTGGGCGAACCCGTCGTTCTAGCATTGGCTCTACAGGTGAAGGAGACGAGTCTGTTGATTCGGATTTCGAACGATCAGATCCCAGCGAACGTTACCGCCATACCTCACTTAGCAATCCATCACGGCCTCACATTCGTGGCGGTCACCTCCTACTTCCCTCTCGTACTCCGACCCTGAGTTCAACGTCTAGCATGAGTAGTACAGTCAGCACGTCGGTGAATTCTAACACTACAGAAATGCCACGACAACAGGCTTGGTCTTCTGCACAGTCTTCTGTATCACGGCCTGGACGCATTCGAAGCGGCAGTGGCACGTACATGAACAGCGGGCGACAACGCTCATTCGACAATAATCACAAACCTAGGAGCTCGACCTCTAGTTCACCTTACACCCTAATTGTGGTGGGAACAGCTGGATGTGGAAAGTCAACTGCGATTAAATATGGCATACGCGGCCGTCTCCTGGATATCCCTGTCCCCGTTTCATTGATGCAAGAGACTTCTCCAAGATGTATCGATTTCTCTTCATCAAGTCTTTCAGCTTCGTGCTTACCTCTGCTCATTCGCAGATTCTCATTGGGACGGGGAACTCAGCCATGAGGGATCTACTGTTCCTCTCCACGTCATTGAAATGGATGTATCAGGCAAGCATCTGACAGAGCCTCCAGATTGGCCCGACAGCTCTTCCACGATTAACGGAGTCCTCATCTGTTACGATGCAAACCACAAGGCATCGTTCAATACTGTCGAAGGACTTCTCCGTACGTTCTTTGCACGACTTAGATCTTCCATGCTGAGGGTATCCTAGGTCACTGTCACGACTTGAAGTTACCGACTACTGTTCTTGCTTGTAAGACCGATTTGCCCTGCGATGTAGACATCCATGAGGCAAATAAGATTGCCAGACAGTATGGGTCGGGGGTGGCGCCGGTAACGAAATCGAATGAAGACAAGCTTCGGAAAGCATTTGTGTGGCTTTACAAATCTATCAAAAGAGATGAACGTGACAAAGGTCTGGTTCAACGTGATTGCTTGGTTTCTGGAGAATTTAATGAGCCTGTAGGCCAACATCGCAGTCGAGGTTCCGAGTACCAAAACCCAGCATCCCCGACTATCCTCTACAATCACCTGCTACGCGACGCTTTGAGAACAACACCAACGATCTCATCACCCGTGAGGAGTAACGATCAAGAAGAGTCAGTTACATCCTCAACGACACCATCCCCAAGTCATCAATCGTTTCTGACCTCTCCTGCTCTGACACGATCTCCGGGTGTTTTATACGAGAATGAGCATCCGACCCTAACCGTACGGAGCCCAATATCGGGTGGTTTAAACACCCCTCAAAAGGCTGAGCCTGAGACACTACGGACGTCTGATGTCGTGAAAGGTGAAATGGACCCATACATTTCGAAAGAAAGGAAGGAGAAAGAATCGTAAGTTCCTGACTATCTGACGTAGTAACATCACTTGAAAAATTCGGCGCAGGAATTCTTTCCGACCTGGACAATGGGCAAATTTGGATGACCTGTTGAACAAGCTGCTCTTTTTGGCTGTAAGCGGAGATGGTATATACCCTTGCACCTATCCTCGACATACCATGGCTCACATTGAAGCCAGATCCCTCATACATCACCCATTTCTTGTTGACCTACCGTCGATTTGCGAGCCCAAGGAGTGTGGTACTAAAAATGCAGTCACGAATACGCGAACTGGATGAAAAGTCTCCGGGAGATCCTATGTTCGCCTGTTTTGCGCAGATGAGGTATGTTCCCGATCTCTGGGTCTCTGTTTGTCTTGTACTACCTTCACATAGAATCTGTCACCTGCTTGAATTGTGGATACATGATTATCCGTACGACTTCGCTGTCCGGGGAACAGCAAGCGCACTCTCCGCCCTAATAACGTCAATCATCTCGAAAACCCATCTTCTTCACTACGGCTCTGAATTTTTGCCTTTTCTGGAAATGCTACCGACTCTTATTGACTATGATGCCGCCTGGGCAATGAAGTTTGACACAGCTGAGGAAAATGACGATCCATACGAGGATGAAGAAGTCCATCCGTCAGGGGATGATTCAGCCTCTCCCTCACCCGTTCAAGAGCAAGCTTATCCTGTACCCTCGCTGCCAATCCAAGAACGAGAGCGCAAATCTAGTTTTCCTCTTCCATTGAGGCTGGCCACCGGGCTGAAAGCTAACATTGGGCAGCCCGATGTGGATGTATCTGAGAAGCAGCTAATCAAAGACCTCGTCAAAGTGTCTCAAGAAATCCAGGCTCTAGAGCCAGAGGAGATTGCTCAAGAGATAACCCGTATTGAAGTCAAGTTATTTTTGGATATCAAAGTGCGTCATCCTACCCGAGATCTCGATTTTTCTTATGCCCTATCAGCCACGACATTGGCTTGCGTACACATTTGTGTCTGGAAAGAAGGAGGGAAAAGATCCCATCTCTGCTTTCAATGCCGTTTCAAACCATCTTGCAGATTGGTATATTAATTGTGATTGGAAAAGTTGAAACAGTTTTTTACTTCTCTTTAGGGTTGTGTCTCTGATACTATGCCACAAGACACCAAGGGCTCGTGTTAAGCAAATCGAGAAACTTGTCGAGATTGCCCAGAGACTACGAGCGCTGAACAACTACTCTGCTCTGCGCGCGTTCGTTGCAGGTATCAACAATGCAACATTTGCAGGCGATGAAACAATGGAGCAATTCAAAGCTAAATCTCCTGATCAAGCCAAAAATCTCCAATCTTGGGATGTGCTATTACAACACATTCGCTCACATCGTGCATATCGCCTTGCCCTTCGAAATTCGAAGGGTGCATGTATACCTGCCCTGTACGTCTCGCGTACCCTTTGTTTTTGCTGTCACTCAATGTCTTCCTCCAGTGAAGTACATATGTCCGACCTTATCAGAGCCCATGAAGGCAACGGCGACTTTCACTCGTCTGACCCCACTAAAATCCATTGGGGAAAATTCAACATGATGGGAAAGTTTATCTCGAGCACAGCACAATGCCAGGCGCAGTGCAGGACAGGCGTTGATTACAATTTTACGGAACGGAGTCATATTAAGGAACTTCTTCTCAAACCAGTTATGACTCTCCAGGCAAGCTCCTTTCAAATCAATTGATTACTTTCTTGTCCTTATAAAACGGTCCCAGATGCAGAAATCTCGTATTGCCCCTATCGATACAGAAGTTGATGACTACCGTTCTGCTCCTCCTGGGAGTGTTCCGCCACGGGATGCTGCAATTCTTCGTAGATTGATTTTTTGGTAAATTGTCCAGTGGCGATTACTTATATATTCAAATCTATCTTGTTTTTTACATATCCTACGTTTATATACCAGTCCCGATGAATAAATGTCGAAATATCAATTATTTAGGGCTTGTTCGGTAACTCGATAAATGCCGCCGCCAAGAGCTGTAATTAGTCACGTGGTCGATTTGATTTTTCCAAAGCGGCACTCCTTCACTTACAGCTCGTCACCTCGATTATCTTAGTGGCCAAATATCAAATGGCTGACTATGTTATGACCCTAGAATCTGACTCTGAAGAGTGGCCTCTTCAAACTCGAAGAACGTCGAAGCAGGACATTGAAGACGCCGCTTTGAATCCAGAATTTGTTTTTGACATCTCTGGAGACCCTTACGACGATATCGTGTATTCAACTGGAGAACACGAAGATTTTGTCAATGAGGGAACAAAGCCTGTTGGTTTGGAAGCCATTTTCTTCTTCTGTGTTCTCATCCCTCTTACAGGATCCAATATCCGTCGACGATATTATTGCTCGACGTCGCCTGACTGGAAAGCGTAAACTATATCACGGAAACAGCGACGATAGTAGCAACGAAGGAAACACGTCCAATGAATATATGTCGGACGGTGATGACAAAACATCCGAATCAGATGTCGATTCATTTAGTTTCGAGGAAGAGGAAGAGGGAGAGGGAGAAGGAGAGGAAGAAGAAGAGAGGGACGTAGAGTTCTCTGCTGACGATGACTCAGAACCCGAGACTCAAGCGGATAAAGATCGAAAAGCTGCTTTCTTTGACTCTGAGATGGGGCCTAGTGAAAACCATAGCTCTTTCCTGACGATGAATCTCTCGCGGCCTATCCTCAAGGCTTTGACAACACTGGGATTCACCAAACCAACTCCAATCCAAGTTGCTACTATTCCAGTCGCACTTCTTGGAAAGGATGTTGTTGGCGGGGCTGTTACTGGTTCTGGGAAGACTGCAGCCTTCATGATACCGATTTTAGAGCGCCTGTTATATCGCGAGAAAGGCAAAAATGCAGCCGCCATACGCTGTGTCATATTAGTCCCCACCAGGGAATTAGCAGTCCAATGTTTTGATGTTGGTACAAAGCTGGCTACACACACGGATATCCGCATGTGTCTCGTCGTTGGTGAGTCATTGTATGATATCTAATCTGCTCTGAATCAATGACCATTACAAGGTGGTCTTTCCGTTAAATCACAGGAAGCCGCCCTACGATTACGACCTGACATAATAATTGCAACCCCTGGCCGTCTAATTGACCACATTCATAATTCTCCTTCTTTTACATTGGACACACTCGATGTCCTGGTACTAGATGAGGCCGACCGAATGCTGTCTGATGGGTTTGCGGATGAACTCACGGAAGTCATTAAATCCTGTCCGTTATCTCGACAAACCATGCTGTTCTCAGCCACTATGACTGATTCAGTCGACGAGCTGGTCAAAATGTCTCTAAACAAACCCGTGAGGCTATTCGTGGACCCTAAACGAAGCACTGCTCGTGGTCTGGTTCAAGAGTTCGTACGAGTTCGTGCCGGCAAGGAATCGGAACGATCAGCACTCCTTGTAGCATTATGCAAAAGCACTTTCAAGACCAGTGTCATCATCTTCCTACGAAGCAAAAAGCTGGCCCATCAAATGCGCATTGTCTTTGGCCTTCTTGGGTTGAAGTGTGAGGAATTGCATGGCGATCTTTCTCAGGAGCAGGTTTGTTGACCCTGTAATATTCTCAAAACACAATGTTGAGTGTTTGTTCTCCAGCGGCTCAAGGCACTTCAGCTGTTTCGCGATGGCACAGTTGATTATTTGATGGCCACTGACCTTGCATCTCGTGGACTGGATATCAAGGGAGTAAAGACTGTCATCAATTACGACATGCCTGGTCAATTAGCTCAATATCTTCATCGTGTGGGAAGGACAGCACGCGCCGGTAATCAAGGACGGTAAATACTTTCATTGCGCACTGTTGCGGGGATTTTTTTATTTTCTTTTAGGTCTGTTACTCTTGTCGGTGAAGCGGATCGAAAAATGCTCAAAGCCGCGATCAAGTACGCTGCAGGTCAAGATCAAGTTCGTCATCGCATAATACCTGCGGAAGTCGTTAATAAGTGGGTTCAGAGCCTGGAAGAGCTCAAACACGACATCGCAGCGGTCTTACGTGACGAAAAGGAAGAAAAAGAGGTAGTCCGATGAAAAGTCTAAGCGGTAATTTTGCTCATAACCATCCTAGATGCGTAAAGCAGAGATGGAGTTAAAGAAGGGAGAAAACATGGTTGAACATGAGGCCGAAATCTACTCACGACCTGCAAGAACTTGGTTTCAAACAGGAAAGGAAAAGGCCAGTGCTCAAGGTTCGAAAATCTCCTAACAGGCGGTAACACGAATGTCTAATTTTTTCGTTACATTACCAAGCCATCAGTAAAAAGCAATACGAGGATGGATTTGCTACAAGTGCCAAAGTACAAGGGAAGAAAGCGCTGAGCTCAGAGAAGGTATGGATTCACTGTACGACATAGCCTCTCTCAAATCTATTTCGGCAGCCACAAAGGGATAAGTTTGCAGGACTTTCTCGTAGAGCTAAACGCCGAAAAATGATGATAGAAGAGGATGCCAAATCGGGTGAAGAGAAATCCGTTAATGCTGCTATTCGACTAGCAAAGAAATTAGCGAAGCCGTCGAAGATAGGTTTTCCTGAGCGACGACCTACAACATCAAAATCGAAAAATAAAGCACGAAAGCTAACTTCGTATGCTGGAGGAACATTTGATCGTGACTTGGAAGGGAAGGCAGCGAAACGGGAAGGAGTTAGAGCAAAGAAAAATGATGCGATCAGTAAAAAAGGCGCCCGACGCGTGAAGAAATAGGTACTTGTGTACATAGAGAAGTTGAATTCTGTGTGGTTACTTGCTCCTTAAAAAAACTCTATAAATTGCCACTTAAGTGACAAGCGATACTTGGTGACAATGGTAAGTACGAATTGAAAAACGCGTTGGTACTTACTTACCTACACGTGATCGAGGTATCTCAAGCCATGGATGTTACAGGCTCATTTTCTGCCCTAGGTGCCTTGCAGACTCCGCCTTCGACACGGCTATTAGCATCTGCATGTTGTCCAGATAAAGACTTGATCGTACTCATTTCTCGGCTCGGTGGACGAGATCGACTAGGTCTTTGGAACTATAGTCATGGATCCAAAGTTTGGGAAGTTGACGTTGGTGTTGGAGACGAGAACACTGTTACAGACATAGTTGACATCGCCTGGAGTCCGGATGGTATGTTCGATGGGACTCCTCTTTATCGACGTTCAAATTCGTTTTCATGTCAGGCCAGTCAATAGTTGCCGTACATAATCCTCCCCTCGTCACTCTCCACTCCATACAAGATGGCACAATACGATTTACTTTACCGCTGCATCGATTCTTAGACTCTCAGCGCTGTAAGATGGTTGGTGTTTGGTGGTTCCGCGACACTCGTCCTACGAAAACCAGCTCGATCCCAGACATCCTGCGAAGAAATGATATTATCGTACGGTTTTCCTCTTGTTTTGCACATTGCTCCTCAACGTGACATGATATCTAGGCGGGTACGGCGCATGCCATCCTCAGAGCATTACCTCTTCTTGACGCGCTTCAAGACGATTCCCAGCGATTAACGTCAGTGTTTCTTATCGCAAAGATGACATGGCCCTCATTGTTGAACAACAGAGCAACCGACCTCTTCGCATTTCAAGGCACACAGACGAAGTCCACTAGCAAGGAATCATCATCTCCTGTCATTGACGAATGGCCAACACTTCCTTCCGACCCCGTTTCAGCTTCGATCAGTGCTCCGCTGCCCAGCAAGTCCGCCGATCCTCTTGAAGCATCAAAAGGCGAAGTGGATGTGTTCAATGTCAATAGTCTGTTGATTCTTGCCGACAATTGTGGTGCCATGCATTACTACCTTGATGGCACCTTTCCCCTCGGAAGCATTACATTGGGATCGGACTTCTTCGTCACTTCATTGTTCAAAGATCAAACAAGGCCTACTTTCATTGCCTACTCGGCCGCTAGGATTCAGGAAAGCATAGCGACAACATTACATCCCGTCACTATCGATGCTCCAATGATAGGCAAACGGCATATCCGAGACATGGCCAAACTCTCCTCCAGTGCCAGGGAGCTGATGTGGTATTGCATGAATGCTGTCAAAGAGTTGCACACAACTTGGTTTGGATCGGAAACCTTCAGCGGGGCACGTCATCTAGGTCCCAAGTGGGTCCAAACGTTGGAAACGAAACAAAAAGATCAGTTTGGGCGTGAGTCGAGTTCACATTGTCACTGTCGAAGTTTGGTAATCTCTTTCATGTAGAAGTAGAACCGAATGCAATTCTAGATCTGACAACTCTGTTGGTGACAGGAAGAGCCACAGATTCCCTTTTAGACTTCTTGGGTAGCGGGGAACAGATGAGTGAACGAGTAAGGAGCCTTGTAGACTGTTTTGAAGGTTATCTCAATCTCTCCTAGGGCATTCAGAAATGGGAGTCAACCATGACAGACGCATTGGTGAAATTGCGTGACTACTCGGAAAAGCGTATTGCACCCGCTTGTCAACGCTTACATCTTGTCTTAGAAGAAATTCAAGGTTGGGCCCAGCTGTAGGTATATCTTCACTTTGCGGTTGGATATAATTCAGCTCAAAAGTTGGTGAGGTCCGAATATGCATCTTTTGATCTGTCCCTTGAAGATATCGATACATGTCTAAAAATGACTATGAGAATGATCGTTCTCTCAGCCTGGCTTGCGGCCACAGCGCGTCAGGAGTTACTTCGATTCAGGGCATTCCTTCACTGGCTTCGTTTCGGTAAGCCCATTATTCAGTAAGAGCTCCAGACAGACATCATTACTCTCTCAGAAACTTCGGCTGCAAACCCATCCAACGATAATGCGCCACAAGCCCGACATGACATTCTCGAAGTAAACAATTATTTCATTTCAGGGCTTGCAACAAGCCCCATTGACCGATGGTTCATCGGTCCAGCACCAGAATTTTCTCTTCAAGATTTGTCAAAGAAAACTGAAAAATCCATTCTTGATGTTGTCGAGCAAGCTCGTAACATTGCCAGAGACAATCATGCTTCGCTTGTATTCGTGCGTGTTGGTAAATCTTGCTTTGAATTAATCTAATTCCTGCCCCAACCAGCAATCAATGTTTCCCCAGGATGACGCAAAATTCATTGACAGGAACTTGAACATCTTGGTCAATGAGTTGGCAACACGTTGCAAGCATATCTTTGATCGAGCCGCTGGTGCTGCCAGTCGCTCTGCCACTACCCGAGTTAATGCGGCTTCCGCGGCCGACCTGGCTTCACGGACAAGGCTAATGGACTACTTAACCCCGTCTCCCGTGCGAGAAAGAACCACCAATGTAAATGAGGTGAGGCTTATTCTCCGGATACAAACAATATCTACAGTTCTATACAAGGGCAACTTTCGTCAATTTTTAATGCTTCCAGTGCAAATGGAACAGACTACTTGTTGTATGTTCACGTTTTTTGTTGGAACGGAACGAATCTCACGAAACAAATAGTATGTCTATCTCGACTACATTACAGACAAGAGGCGTCAGAATCTCCTTTCGAGGTTGGTATCTTGCTTCTCGAGCCCTTTCTCTCCACGGGCAATGAAGAGACGTCGACGGGCCTCGATCTCTTAGAAGCCGACTTTTTGGACGACGAGTATGTCGTAATTGTTTATCGGAATTGGGGCGATGACAGTACGTTGGATGAACGAACCCACTGTACGCCTTCGCTGATCATGATTTTGTATCAGAGTCGACAAATATTGCAACCATCGACTATGGAGGATTAGACTACCAAATACTGCAAATTACCCAACACGTTAATCTGGTCTTCCGCGAAGAACTGATGCTCGAAACAGTGGAGCAGTGGAAACAAGGACATGTGAGATTCTATAACTTATAACGGTATTTTGAAGACCGACCAGGGTATCGCAGATACCAAAGACTCGGAAACCAATTGAGCGAACTCGTGCATTGAAAGGCAACAGAACAGGGCGTGTCTCGCTCGCTCTGAATGGCAGACTAGGGCGGAGGGTGGCATGTGTGTTCGATGGCAAAGGAACACTTGAATCATTCGACATGGAAGGAGATGAGGATGAGGAAGCGGAATGAGATAGTCTGTGTAGAGCTTGTCCCTTAGAACACATTGTTGCCCTACCAGACAAGGGGAAGCCATTGGCTTAGTGGGGGTGGCCGGTGATCTGAGCGGCGGGAAAGCTTGTTTCCTTTGGCTCAGGATGAAAGGAGATACGGCCGGTAGGAGAAGCACCCCTTCTTTTCAGGTTCGCAACTAATCTTCGAGAAAGCCCTGCTGTCAGCATGAGCGCCGCACCCCTTCGGTCAATCTTAAATTGTCCACAATATCGGCTAAGTAGTTTCACATTTCAAGGGCCGCGGACCCTTCTCCTCCTCGTGTCCAGAATCGAAGTCTTTTGCGATGCCATTTTAAATCTCAATCGGGGCGTCGTGTGCCCCTGCATCCACGTCTCTTTATGCCCAAAACCAACGCTACTACGTCTAGTGCCAACCACGGCCAGCAGGCCACCGATGAACAGACCTCGCGTATGTCAGATGTCGCCCTCAGGAAGAAAAAGAACGCCGATGCTCAAGCTGCTTTTCGAGCCCGACGGGCCAACTATATTGCGACACTGGAAGAAACAGGTACACCATGTTCGCCTCCTTCCATACTTTCCTTGTCTCAAATCTCTTCCTGATTCCAGTAACCAGTCTTGAGTCCGTTGTTATTCAGCTTCAGGAGTCGTGCCGAGAGGCACGACGCGAAAACCAAGAACTTGTACAAGACAATGCCCATCTCCGCCACGAATTTCGAGAACGAGAAAAATTTTGGAGAAATCTTTTTCAGGCGAGGAAGACAGAACAAGGTGCCACAGATTGTGATGAACCGCCCCCGTTACCACCGTCCTTTCTATCATCTCATTCTTCGAGCAGCATGACTGCACCGATGAGTCAGTACGGTGCAGGAGGATCTGGGTACAGAATGAGTGACGATGCCTCGATCTGCCACAGTCCGTATGCCAACTACAGTCACCACCCGCCAGCGCTTCCATACCCTGGCGTCGAGTCGGATATTCCGAGTGAACCCTTGAACCCTGGTCACCGTGGATCAAAGTACACGTCCTTCTCATATATCCCAACCATCGCTCGAGAAGCATCTTGGCCTTCACCACTAACTCAAAGCACATCTTCCGGCGCGGAGTCAGGCGCCCACTCTTCCCAGTCATCCAACTTTATTGGGTCACCCACTCTGACTTCGACAGAAATGTCTTTTGGTGGTCGGTTTCCCCCTGAGGATCAAAAAGTGCCCTTGAGTACTCTCGATGCAGCACCTTACGCGTTCCCCAGCAGCCGTTCCATCTCACCATCAACCTCAACTCCCAACTCCTCTTCAACCTCTCTCGCCCCGTTTCAATTTACATTCCCTGACAATGGTGGCTCTGATCATGATTACCGGCGCCACTCACATTCTCATGGAGCTGAGGTCACCCTTCATGGCGGTACCGCCGACGTGTCACTAGTCGGGCCCGCAAATAACGATGCAGTTCGGTATAGGCTAGCAAGCCGCAGAGATCCTGCGTCCTCTGAGCGTGCTCTTTTACCTACTCTGCCACCTATGTCGGGAAGTGAGAATGAGCATGGGAGCAGTGATGGTGATGCATCGCATCCGCACACTCGCTCCAGTGTTCGTCGTCGCATGTCACATTCACGCTCGTGCTCGCCATCACCCGCTCCTCCTGTCCTTTCTGGTACCCTCGCTGTTATCAAAGCTCAGGCTTTTGGTGCCCTTCGTCGTACTCGTGCGAGGACCAAAAGGTCTTCAGAAGGTGCGGCTAAAGTTGCAATGAATGTACTGGAAGCAAGAGGACTAGGTATGGCCCCGTCCCCAATTACGACTCCAAATCCTAAAAGGCAACGACTCGACGATGAAGGCGATCTATCATAAAATATCTATAATGTCTATTTCTCTCTCTCTCTCTCTCTCTCTATAGACCTACACCCGGAGGAACTGTATCTCTAATATCGTCATGGGTGAGATTACAAACACTGACTCCATGTCGAGCTTTTGTGTTATATGTACCTTTACTGTAGTTACATTCGTTTTGATATCTTGCACATTAATACCCATACTGTATATGTCAACTGAATATCCCGGTTTTGCCTTATTAGCTCTACACTTTGTGTTAACGGTTGTACGAAGGGATATCTTGAAATCACATCCAATACAAAGGAGGAATCTTTCTTCATTTACAGAGTATGATGTTCGGAACTTCGGATCAAATATCAATCCCACTGGCCCAGGGGCATGAGTTAGTCCCAAGGAAGGGTTACTCAGAGTGCTCACCACGAGTCTTTCCTCCTGCCTTGGATCCGGTGTTGGCTTCGGCAATTTCCCTACTTTTGCAGCAAGTTGCCCTCGATTAGGGTTCGAAGCGTTTGTCCCCCTGGCCTGCGCCTTGATATGCAAATTCCAGATGAAATAGGAGACTAGAGGTGTAAATGGGACTGACTGTTTTCAGCCGTCGCTCTGCTGCTTCTGCCGCGGCGGTACGAGGATCGCTTGGAGACGGGCCTGCGGGATTCGTTGGACCAGAATGGGATCCTAGTACATGGTGACTACCCGTGTAATTTCCTGGCTTTGAACAAAGTGATCCCATGGGAGTAAACTTAGGACCCTAGGCCTGATTATGATGTGACTAAGAGAGTGCAAAATTGAAATGTCACAATCATTACTTGGCGACTATGTATGCAGTATGATACAAACTATGAAAGGGCCGGCGCCGTGAGGTTTGAACAACAAAAATGAATTCTCCCATATTCTCACTCTCGGTCAGGACTGTACCCAAACCGAGAAATCCCTAGCTCGTAACTGGTTTGCTGTCGTGGCATCCAAGTCTGCAGGCTCGATGTCAGAACCGAGCTTCGAGCTTGCAAATACTGATAGATAATAGGAATTAGTACCTCCCACCACCGTCGACCTGTGTTCCAGGGCTGAGAAATGTCAGTCTGAAATCCAGCCTTGACCATACGACTCTTGATGCCTGCGCCCAGGAGAAGACCAAACACAGTCAGCAAGAAGAGCGTGACGACAAGTTGGTCGCGCGGCGAATCACGTTCTAATCGTGTATGAGTTCTCGTTTGTACAGGAGATCAAAGGTATCGCACGGAAGCATCGAGCCTCAACGTCGCCCTCTTTTCCTGTAGCTGTATCTGGATTAGTGTCGCCAAGCGATGCACCAGCACAGATGGGGAGGTTCTGATTCAGGCACCATTGCTTGGTACACGAAAGGCAAGGTTGGGAAGGATTATCCGGGATATTCAGGAGGAGGATCGAATAATTGGACTGAAAGCATATGCCTGAGGAGTACCATAACAAAATTGTCACAGTAAGGATGATTGTCGACATACATTTGCAGAAGTTGGTGGCCTCCCACTTGTTCAGGATCCCCTTGGCGGACAGCTAGCGGAGGCTAAGTGACTACTGTGTCGTTCAAAGGACTAAAAACGACTCACGAACAGCGAAAGGAAGAAATAGAGGGAAATCAAGGTGTTCCTCGCCATATGTCAGTCGTTGTATATGGAAGTCAAAATAAGTAAAGCGTTGATACATACTTAGTAAACACGCGCGCCCAAATCCGCGTCGGACCAGAAACTCTCCTAATCATTTCTTGCATCTTCAGGTGGCTACCATGTCGACCGAGTTCGACGATGTCCTCACGAATCAGCCTGTTGTCATTGACAATGTCGGTATACAGTGCACTCATTGAGCGCGCTCAATGTCAACCAGTTTGCAATCTCATTTCTTTCTACCTATAGGGCTCTGGAGCCATTAAGGCTGGTTTCGCAGGTCAGGATCATCCAAAATGCTTCTTCCCGTCTTTGTGCGTCTCAAGGGTTAGGCCAAATTCCCCCGCTGATTCTTTCTGTTGATTTCTTGGTCATTGTAGTGTTGGGCGACCAAAACATATACGCGTCATGGCAGGCGCGTTGGAAGGGGATGTTTTCATCGGCAGGCGTGCCCAAGAGTTTAGAGGCCTTCTTAAGATAAAGTATCCTATGGAACATGGGATAGTGACAGACTGGGATGACATGGAACGTATCTGGAGTTGGGTTTACGCTGAGGAGCTGGGAACTTTGAGTGAGGAGGTCAGTTCATTTGTGCCAGTTGATCTTCAGCTCTCATCCTATCCAATTAGCATCCTGTATTGTTAACTGAGGCACCGCTCAATCCCAGAAGTAATCGAGACGTGGCCGCACAAATATTCTTCGATACTTTCAATGTCCCAGCCTTGTTCACTTCCGTTCAAGCTGTGCTTTCTTTGTGCGTCGTTTCTAACACTATGTTTCATTCAAACTCAATTAAAGTCCTGTACAGATATTCTTCGGGCCGGACAACAGGCATAGTCCTTGACTCGGGTGACGGCGTTACACATTCTGTCCCTGTCTTTGAGGGCTTCTCAATGCCTCATGCAATCCGCCGGGTCGATGTTGCAGGAAGGTACTGGTTCTCTTGCCTTGTGATTTGTCTTAGCCTTTAAATTCTCACATAAAGAGACGTGACGGATCATCTTCAACTCCTCCTACGCAAGGCTGGCCACCACTTACACACGACTGCAGAACGAGAAGTTGTCCGAACTATAAAAGAGAAATGTTGCTATGTTGCTGTTAATCCGGCGAAGGAGGAGAAGGACACTCTTGGACGTACAGAAGACTTTAGACTACCTGACGGCAACGTTGTTCAAGTATGCTTCACCAACCTTCCTGATTGATTATTTTCTAACCTTGTACTTGCAGCTCGGGCCTGAACGCTTCCGTGCGCCTGAGATACTGTTCAATCCCGAATTGATCGGTCAAGAGTATGCTGGAGTGCACCAGGTTGTCGTTGATTCAATTACCAGGGTTGACTTGGACCTTCGAAAGAGTCTATTCTCAAACATTGTTCTTAGTGGTGGCAGTACCCTGTGTCGAGGTCAGTCGCGACCCTCTCTTTCAGGCAGAGGTGGACGTGCTGATCCCCTTTCTTATCAAGGCTTCGGTGACCGATTATTGAACGAAGTAAAGAAACTTGCATTGAAGGATATCAAAATCAAGATATATGCTCCCCCAGAACGCAAATATTCAACCTGGATTGGTGGTTCGATTTTAGCAGGTCTGAGTACTTTCAAGAAGGTAGTGTTTATCGATCTTTGACACTAATTTAGAATTGCTGACCTGGCTGCTTTAGATGTGGGTCTCTGCCGAGGAGTACCAGGAGGACCCAGACATAATTCATAAGAAATCTGGCTTCTAAGTGGCGTTGGTTAAGTTTCAAAGTCGGTTCACACTCGTCCCTTCGTATTATACCCATGTATATCCCTCACTTAATGAAACTTCATAAATCCTCAAGTTATCAAAGTTCGAGGTAACTCTGGCTGGTTATACGTATGACTCGCGCCAACGAAAGGATGTTATACACGAAATACTATCGTTCTCTCGAAATATATTCACAAGATCAGAGAGATCGGTACCTTTACAAACCCCTGCCTGTACCATTTCAGCTACTTGTTCTATCAATCACCGGAAAATGCTGCCAACAGAGACATTGTTTTAAGCCTTGGAATAAGCAGTCGGTTTTGTGAAACACACAGGAAAGCAAGTAGTAATCTTCAGCAAGTGAACAAATGTTAATTGAACATCACACTCCAGATGGCTAGGTTTTGAGAATGCCAAGTCGTATTTTGCGCTCTGTCATATCTGATAAGAGCATAGATACATAGAGCATGGTGCAAAAGGTTTTCGTAGTCGCAAAATGAGTAAGATATGGACCAACGCAACACCACTATTTGCCCTTCTTCGGGGGTTCGGCGGCCTTGCTCTTCTTCGTACCACGGAACTGGACATAGAAGTTAAATCATAATAATATGTAAATATATCGACACAGTTCACCTTCTTCGCGCGGTTCTTGCGCTCTTTCCGCAGTTTGCGCGACGGTTTATCGACCTTCGTGACCAACCCGGACTTTTCAAAGCGTAAGACAGCTTGAGAAAATATGGTGAAAAGGGATGCGTACGCGAACGAGCCTGTACTTGGGTTCAAACTTCTTTTGTGATGCTTCGTCGTCGTAAATCAAGGCGAAGCCAGTGCTCCTTCCGCCACCAAAATGCGTCCGGAAGCCGAAAGTGACAACACGCTCCTTCTGGGTCTTGTAAAGAGCAGCAAGCTTCTCGGAAAGCTCGGCCTTTGAAACATTGGGGCGGGAGGGGTGGAGGACGTCAAGAACGAATTGACGGCGAGCTAGTAGTCGGTTGGTGATAAATTTGCGAGTCCGCAAAGTGATTGGGGCAGAGTCGGCCTAAGAATCGTGAAAATGTTGTCATATTACGAAGATGAGAGAAACGAACCATGTTTACGGGGGCGGTCTTGAGGTCGTCGAGCCCGATGCCGGTAGATTTCCAAGAGTAACTTTTGGTGGCTGCGTTGAACTGCACAGTCTTATCGGCAATCTCCGTCAGGACGTGATCTCGTGACTCTTATAAATGCAGCTGCCGCAGTTCTTCTTCTTTACAACAGTTCCCGAAAATAATGACATTTGCCCAATTTTTTCCAGAAGGGCGATTTTGATATTTATTTCCTTCTACGGCAAGTATTTTTGGGTGAGACAACCGCTGACCAAAATGGAAGTCACTCAACCTAAGAAGGAAATACCTTGCTTTTGGCGACGAAAATCAAGTACGCACACATTCCATAATTGATGATCGTGATTGGATCTGATCAAATAAGGGAAGTTCTGTCATTCACATGACTTGCACACCGCGAAAGCCTATGCTCCCAAACATAAGAAACATTGTGTACTGGGTTAGCGACAAGGTTAGGGATATGGTCTTAGGGTTATCACTTAGGTTTCCGCTTCAATCTACTCAAGGGCTGCAAAGGCGGCCCGTCTGTTAAGGTTAGGTATGTGGTTTGGCAGCTGTACGCAAATTGCCGAATTAGATAATGTGTGCGGACTGGGTACCCTTTGGCGACGTGGCGAAAAATCCCATCAATGTCATTATTTTCGGGAACTGCTGTAAGTATGTGGTAAACCACGCAATGTGTTCATAGCTATTTTTATAGCGTAGGTAGCTAGCAATATATGTAGTAACATAGTGACCACTCAAAGGCACCCTTCATCCGCAAAAAAGCCCGCTACTCTTCGCTTTAGGAGAGAAATGCGTGATGTAAAGCAAGTGTGTCATAGCTAGTAGTTAGCGTGTAATATAGCACAAATCCTAGGCATCCCCCGGTTGTTCCATGCGGGTAATCCACCTCCTACCGAAACCGCGGGAAAGGCGGAAAGTGGGAAACCAAATACGTGATGTGATCCCTTGCTGTAAACGTTTGGCGCTCGTCCACAAAACCTACTACAGAGTAGCGGGAATAGTAGCTAGAGGCTCAGCATCCGCGTCGTGAAGTCGGCGAGGCCACTGCCACTTAGTATCAATTCACACGTCTTCCCACAATTCGTGCCACACTTGCAGTTACAGGAAGCCTCGAAGTTTCAATTAACATGACCGCCCCGGCCTTATAATTAACCTCTCTAGTGTCTCCTCAGAGTCATACTTGTACCTGAAGCCGTATCAGTTTATGGTGATATTCTCGCCTCAGAGTGATTTGCTGCTTCAATAATCTCCTGGTTCCGATCAAGGACCTATCAACACCTTGTATCTAGGAGATGCATAGCAATTTTTTTGGTCTCATGTGAATCTGATTCTCTTCGGTGAAGAAGACCAGAATATTTGAATTTACAAATAAATCCTTAAGCTTCTGACACCATATGTATACCTACGAATTTGAACCGGCGTATATTGTTTCACCCGCTCCTTCTTGTATATGATTTGTACATTAATCTCTTTCTTTGAGCCCATTGCTCTTTTAGAGTTAGACTAGAGTAATCATTTGTTTGTAAGTAGATACTAAGGGGCTCTATGCCTATAACTTCAACGAGGATCTTGTGCGGGTAAATTTTGGATCGATTTCTGCACGCCAACGTTATACATGGGCCGTAAGGCTCATAAGGCGCGAAAATCCGCCGCGAGAGACAACATTCCACCGTAATACATCTCTATGTCAACCAACCTAGTCGATTCAAATACTGGTTTTGCAGAAACTCCCCTCCTATTTTTCTCTCCCTCCCTAGATATTTACGCCACCCAAAGACGTGGCTATGTTATCGATTTGATTAATCTTCTTCAGAAAGTCCGAAGATCATGGCGATATATCTATGTAAATTCGGTATATCTCCTCGGCTTGTCGCCAGAGAGGAAAGTGATTAAAGCTGCAGTAAAGCTGATTTGTATGATTTTTATTGTTGTTTTGACAGTCAGAGAACAACCTGCGTTGGACGCCTCACACTCATGAATCCGAATGGTAGCTGATCGATTTGTTGTATGAATAGTGAGAATTTTCTTGATTATAAACAGTGGTATACGTAGTAATTATGATGCTGTAGAACTGCAGAGAGTGGTATCATAGTAGGACTGTTGGCAAAACAATGAACGAAAACAAGATTAGATGCTGTTCATGTGGTTAGAGGTACATAGATGTAGGCAGGTATAAAGAGTACAGTAAAAGGCGGAATGCTAGTTCAGAGTCCAACCAGGCTCACGATCCCGTCGACGATATCTTCAGAGTAATTGAGAACAGCGTCTATCAGGCATTTCAAGTCGTACGCAACTGCGGGCTTATAGTCGAAGTTTAAAGGATAAAGCAAGCATAGCAACTTACTCGGACCAAGATAGGGGCCGAGACCTGGAAGATTCTCTATGAGGTCGTAACAAGATTTGAGCGTCTTCTTGTCAGCCGTAATCAATCCTTTGAGAAGCTCCTCCAGAAGGTGGTCCTCATGATGATTAGAACGACTGTTAATGGCCTCGTGTTTTTCATGTACGATCGCTGAAAACGCAGCTTGCTGCCCAAGGATGTTAGAGTGAAAATCATTCAACTGTGCTGCGCATTTCCGTTGAAAGGCGGGATCGTTCTGTTTGAAAGATGTAGACTGGGCAGCGAGCTTCTCTACGACGGTGCATGAGTGAGAATTCAACGTTAAACGATCATGGAGTAGACAGATTTACTCAGATTCCTAGAGTTTTGCCTTGTCGCCTGGTGGAAATTCACAAGCTGAGTATAAGGATGGGCAGTCGTGTTGTCGGTGCTAGCTGCAACGGGTTTGATTGTCTCCGTTTCGGAAGACGTCGGACGAGTGAAGGCTAGATGAGGACTTGTAGGCACAGAGGATGATGTCACATTGCGAATAATTCTTATGCTTCGGGAAAATGGCCGGCTGACGTTCCGAGGAGGCAAGACAGAGCGCATATAGACAGTCGTCGGGAGCGGTAGCGGAGCCGCCACTGTTTGCAATGCTGTTTGAGTCAGAGTGGTAATCGCAGCCGCATGCAACGCGATGATAATCATGCGAGTCATAGAAGGCATCGTGGAACTAGAAGATAGAAACGATTAAGCGGCTAGCGCTGAGAAGTAGAAGTAAATTAGCAACGCGAGACACGTCGAGATGGTAGCGTAAGGTTAAATGGGGACGCGACATCCACTGTCCCGTTTTTATATGCGACTTTCCGTGAACCTTATTTAAACAAGCATTCTGATTGGCTGTCAAAAATAGCTGCCGACATGCATATGAGCAACAAAAATATACTCTATTTACACTGGGTACAGTCACGGTCCTGGTGAGTAGATATTATACTCAAAGTCCAACTAGGCGGTTTTCAACGTTCGATATATTAGACTTCAAAAGAGTCAGAGGACTTGCAAATCGAGATTGACTCGGAATCAACGAACTTGAATCTTCTTCGATCAGATCTGCCGTTCGAGCCGCTTTGGGGACGCGGCCAGCTGAAGTAGTGGTCTCGTTTGCAAACAGTACCGTTCCAAAATCTCAATCCTTTGGACACTGCGGAGGTCCGCCAACGGGCTGAGGAAAGCGAGAGACACAGCAACTTTGTTCTTTCGAACTCCAGTAATGAGGTGCTTGGTGGCGCCATAACTACAGTGGGTAGAACCATGAAGAGAACGATGGGAGTAGCTACCACCTGAGTGATCAACGCCATATTGCCAATAGAGTCTCCTTCCAAGAAAATAGAGGCGTGACTGAAGAGAGTACTAGTGTTGATGAGAGAAACTAAGAAAAACAAATGGCTGATTTGTAGTCATATTTTACACGATCAAACCGTGACAAGTCATAAGTCTGAGAATCCACAGTAACAACTACTCAAGCTCAAGGGAGGATTACATGTCTTTCAAAAAAGAACATTGTGGTTGCAACTGATAATTTATAACTTGATTACTTGTTCGGAGATTTCTACGCCTTAGCTCAGGCGGGGCCAACGCGGAAAAAACTTCGCCCGCATAACTATATTCGGTCTCGTCCATTCTTTCTGCATACAGGAACATATCTGTTTTTGAAAAATGATTCACACTGTAGCCACTTTTGGCCAGAACTCTGATGGACAGAAGAGGGTCATGACAACGTCAAAACGATATGGGAGATCTTCATTTCAGTGTTGCCAATGCAAAGTTGAAAAAAGATAATTGACTAAATTGAATTCAACCTGTCGTTCAAAAGAGGAAAAAGCTTCATTCAAAGTTCGAAACAAAAAGATCAAAAGAGCTAGTAGTCAGACAAGAGCAGAATATATGCTAGTAATGTCCAGTCTGCAAAAGATATTGAAGCTTCGAATTGTAGCATTTAAGACGAACTGACATTATATTTGTGCCTTGTGAAGTGCACGGGCAGCGAAATAACGAACATCGGCATCTTGATCGTTTTTTTGCTGATCAAGAGCAGGTATCACTTGCTGTTCTATCAAATCACGACCTTCTTTCGTTGAGTTGAAAGTTATGGCCAAAACCTCAAGCGATTTCGCCACGTTGAAACGGATATTAGGGATAGGATCATTCGCAAGCAGTAATAAAGGACCGATTATGTCGGCGCGGACGATGTCCAAGTTCAGGGATGGTGTTATTGTCTGTTTCAGTCTTCAGTATCGAAGATGGGGGGTCAAATGAAATCCAACATACAGTAATTGCCTGGACAGTAGTCATTCTAAAAAGATAATTGGGATGTTGTCCCATTCCCATAACCTTGGGCACAATCGCGACTTTTGCCCATTCAACGCCAAAGACTTCTGTCAATTTCTTCAAATTGACAGTTGCGGCTTCGCGTATGCTGTAAACAGTATCTCCGAGCCAAGACATGCAAAGATTTCCCAGCTGTTCGTCGAAGAAGGGCTTCCCCAACTGATTAGCTAGAAGAGGTATATATTCGATGATAGCCTGCCGAACACGCCAACTCTTGTCTTCAGCCAGTTCTACGATAGCAGGTAGGAGACTGTCGGACAGAAGTTCAATGCCAATAACTGATATAGGTGTCAATTGAATTCATCATGTAACTGATAGTCATACCAGTATTGACTGTTTCAAGTTTGCTGATGATATTAAGCCTCACTTCAGGGAAATCATCCTTCAAGAGGTGAAGGAAAAGGGGCAGGAGGTGCTCGATTGTTGATTCACTGCCAAGAAGAGGCGCGAGTCCACTAATCTGATTCGCAAGTGCCGCACGGACGTGTTGTGACGAGTCTTGGGATAAATCACGAACACACGGTACTATCCTGGCGAGAATAACTTCCTTGTCAAGAAGTTTAGAGAAACCTTATTGGATATGTCAAAAAATATATTGAAGATTGAAGAAGCTTTCAAACGAACCAGGGATTTGACCTGCTGCAGCAGTTCGGACTTCCGCTTCGTTATCCTTCAGTAACTGAACGTACTGTCCAATCAACTCCTCCCGAACAAGTTCAGCCCCAACAGCTTCGGCAAGCTATGTAAAATGGAAATCCGTGAACGGCTAAATGCGTCGATGTCAACCACACATACCTCATTGAAATGACTCGCAGCCATATATCTTACACGCCAGCTTTTGTCCCCGATGCTGTTTCTGATCTGTTTAAGAAGCTGTTCCTTGACTTCAACCGGGGACATGCGCTGTGCAAGAACAATAAGGTCTTCAATAGTCAAAAGCCTGACGGAATCCTGATCATCGGACTGAAGCCTGCGGTAGATAGGAAGCCCATCCGAAAGGAGATGATTTTGGGAAAAGTGGGCCAGGAGGGGCTGTAATGAGAATCTGAGTCATGACGCTGGCTGCCTAGGAAATACAAAAACGCACACCAAGCCATTTTGCTGCAGCACGCCTGACCATAGGTGTATCATCTGCACCGAGCGCTGTGAAACCCTTTCGCAAATCATCCTGAATTCCAGGGGAAACTTTTGCGTAAACTGCAGAATAAAGGGCTGCAGATGACGTTCGAGAAGTGAACCATTCCCCCGATGATAGCCGCTTAACCAATGGGATATAGTACGCTTCAAGTTGGGCCTGAGAAAGAGCGGCCGCAATTTTTGTGATAGATTCTGCTGCCTTGATGCAAAAAA
This sequence comes from Termitomyces titanicus, assembly GCA_017657335.1. Taxonomy (NCBI): domain Eukaryota; kingdom Fungi; phylum Basidiomycota; class Agaricomycetes; order Agaricales; family Lyophyllaceae; genus Termitomyces; species Termitomyces titanicus. The sequence continues at coordinate 49,710 of JAGGAX010008345.1, read as the reverse complement.
CGACGGTTGGGGATAGACCTAAAATGAAGATGAACATACCTTATCTCGTACCAACGTCTCTTCTACTGATGAAAGATTCTCAAGTGGTCCCAATAGAACGTGGGCATGTTCATTCCCTCCAATATACTCTTCAAAATTCCTGCCTAGTTCCTCTGCTAATGCCAGCAAAACCTCATCTTCGTCATCGACAGAGTCTTGGAGAAAGGGAACAAGTTCATCACGCGCACGATCTGAGCCGAGAGCTAGCGCTATAGTGGGGATGCTGTGAATAGCATTCAGGCGGAGTTGAACATCTTCAGACCGAAGCTCATCCATGAGGATGGCGATCGGAGCAATCTAACAACAATTGAGAAGTTGGTCAGTCGGAATGAGATGATCGTTGAAAAAGACAAACATCTTCAGGTTGAAATCCCGGATTCATATCGAAGGAGAGTTTAGGGAAGTTGTTTCGAAGATACACGACGGCGAGATCAGAGGAAATGGTTATTATTAAAGTAAACCGTCAAGCTTTCAAGTACTGTAGTTTTGTCACGTGATACGATTGTGATAACGATTCATTTTTATTTGACCCCTACTTATTGACTTTGTATAAACACCCAGAGGGCACCCTTCGGCCAGGAAGTCCACTAACCATTGCTCTAGGGAAGAAAATGCATGATGTGGAGCAAGTGTGTCATAGCTAGTTGATTACAATGCCTGGCAGCACCAACCCCAGTGCTCACTTTCTGATGAGAAAAAGTAATCCCGAAACCGCAGGGTTCGGTATTGAATATTGAATCACGTTACGAGCGCGCGACGATGTAAGTATACGTACATATACTTACTTGGTGCACTTTATAAGTGCACTAAGTAATTGCGCGTCATGATCATCAGTCGTTCTCTCGAGTTTACAATCTCTTTACATAAGTCCTTGTCATTCGGAGTGGGAGACAAAGCACGTGATCCCTTGCCTCAGCCGTTTACTTAGCAGCGAGAAATGACTCGGTCCACAAAACCCACTACTTACAGAATAGCGGGAATTTGATTGGCTTTAGTGCAATTCTGGTGTTACTATGCCCGTAGAAGTGTTACAGGATAAGGTTGTTCTTCGCCATCCAAAGGTACATTCACTTATCGCGATCTACTTACCCACGAATGATGTCCCTGCTAGGGCTCCACTGTTGATATCCTCTTTTACGGTGCCACAATCATATCTTGGAAATCTAGGAGTGTCCAAAGTTCTGCAGCCGTTGAAAGGCTTTTTTTGTCGTCAAAAGCAGCCTTGGATGGTTCTAAACCAGTCCGTGGTGGCATTCCTGTCGTCTTTCCCTGTTTCGGTACTCCTACCCTCCCGGAACACGTAGAGCTCAATCAGCATGGGTTCGCTCGGAGCGAGAAATGGAGCTGGAACCAAGCAATAATGGACAATGAAGCGGGTGTATCCATCAGACTCAGTATGTGACTTTATGAAGGTATCTTTTGATTGGACCTGATTTCAGACAATGCAGCGCTTGAGCCAACGGAGAAAATACGCGGTGTATACGGCCGACCCTTTCACCTCGCATATGTCGTCACCCTGGCAGAACACCAACTCAGTACTGATCTTCATGTGACTAACACCTCGACATCAGGTATTTTGGAATTTCAAGCTTTGCTCCATACCTATATCCAAGCACCGGCCAACACAGTCCTCGTGACACCTCTCCAAAATTTATTGTATCATGACAAAACCGAAATTACGGAAGAGGGGAAGGCGACACCCAAGATCGAGCATAGAGTAGGAGTTGATGTCAAGGAGTTCACCGATTCAGTGTACGAGGACGCTTCCCAGAATTACGAGGTTGCTTGGCCGGGGGGAAGAATGGCTATAAAATCCACGAATTTAAAGGATGTAGTTGTGTGGAATCCGCGAGATGAAGGCCGCAGGATGAGTGACATGGAGGATAGAGGATGGTACGTTCCATATCACGGTATCACATTCTTTCGTTTTTAACAGTTTCCAGGGAGAAGTATGTGTGTGTTGAGCCAGGATTTGTCAGAGGGTTTGTGAAGCTGGAACCGGGAAGGACGTGGGTTGGGCAGCAGGTGCTAACTGCAAAGCTTTGATATTTAATGTTCGACTAAAGTTTTTGGGGAGTCCTGACGTCCATTCACGCGATATGTATCTTACATCATCATGTTATATAAATAAACAGTGATACAACCATGAATTCAACTTGAAATTATTCCCTCAATTTGCCTTCAATAAATAATGTAATGTCGCTCTCTTCTTCCCATTCTCCATCCGTTCTTCGTGTGAAAATCACACAGATTGACCACTCTCTTATTCCACCTGGATCTTTGGATAATTCTTCTCTCCCGCACGTTCCTGTCATCAGGATCTTTGGTTCCTCCTCCGTTGGAGAAAAGACTTGCCTCTATGTTCATCAAGTCTATCCCTACTTTTATATAGAGTATCACGGCAAACTGACCGCCAATTATGGTGCGCCGACCTGTGACTCATGTCTCTATTTATTGTTGATCTTGTCCGTAGTGGACCACTACATTTATAAACTAACAAAATCGTTGAACCACGCCATTGCTTTGTCTCTCAAGCGTGATCCTTTGTCACCTAACTCACAGTACATCCGGGCCGTTCTGCTTGTCAAGGGTGTTCACTTCTACGGTTTTCATTCCTCCTATAGCCCGTTTCTCAAAGTCTGCATCCTTGATCCTAGTCATATCCGTCGAGCGGTCGGCATTCTGCAATCAGGGGTCGTTATGGGCACCAAGTTTCTCGTTTTTGAAAGCCATCTCTCCTTTGTCTTGCAATTCATGTGCGACTTCGGGCTCTATGGCTGTGGCTGGATCGATGTTGAAAATGTCCTACAACGTGACATACGAAGCACATTGATGGGAGATTTTTCTGGCGTAGGGTGGAACCAACAGCATTTCAATCCATCGTCATACCTGCGTCAAACTCGTTTGCCCCTCGAAGTTGATGCTATTGCTCCCGGCATCCTCAATAGGACGACCATTCCCGCTCGAAATATACACCATCAACTTCGAATACCCGCTGAGCCTCTGCCTGCGGAACCCCTTGTTTTGAGTGTTCGTGAGCTTTGGGAAGATGAACGGAAGAGGCGAATGGCTCTTGGCCTCGAATCCACACCTTCAATGCCTGTCGATCCTAGTGATTCAGCGAGAGACCCTAGGTGCGATTGGGTCGCAGAAGTGGAATACTGGGATCAAATCCGAGAGAAGATAGAGGCAGATAGGGAAGCGGAGCCCTCTCGACAATCTATAACTGATGGATGGGAAAATTGGGTGATGACCACGTTCGAAAGCATTGAAGCACTTTGGGAGGAGAAGTGGAGAGTGTGGAGGCCTCTAAATCAACAACACCGAGAATCATGTGCCATCATGACGAGCGACGGAGATATCCCTCCAGTAACAAACAATAGTGTTCGGTTGGAATGGGATGCTTTAGACGGATTGACCGATCATGAGGCCATTGACGTCGATGTTTCGAAACTTGGTCAAGAGTTTACCCAGCCGACGGACCCCGAGAAAGTAGTAGACTGGGAAGAGCCTGACGAAGAGGAAATAAATGTTAGCAAGGAAGGGAATGAAGATGAGCCTCAAGAAGATTATGTCGAGGATGAGGAATATGAAGTTTCAGACCTCTTTGTGTAAGTTTTTTTGGTGTACTTTTTGATATGGATGCTGATAATGTGCTAGTTCTTCGGATCCGTTCGAAGTTCCGGAGCACAGCTCAAGCCAACTACTATCCACGGAGGGATTTAGATTATCTAGGTAGGTATTGAGCCTACGGACGTAGCTCTTCCTGAACGTCTATCTAGTCCCCCTGAACGGCCTTATACAAACTCTGACATGGCTTCTCCCACTACTAGTACGCCGACGCGGTGTGATGACATCTCTAATTTACGTTGTACTCCAAGCTGATTTGTAGCGAAGAGGTAATCAGATTGCCAGCTCACTGTGGCCCTCTGGGTGTAATGATGACTCTGCGCCTATAGCGATCTCGAATATCCACGTTCGGTCAGACCTAGAAATAGATGTTGGACCCAAGTCAGCGATTCACGTAATCAAGCAAATCGACTCAAACCTTGACAGCTGTTTTAGGTCTTTTTCACGATCCCATGTTACATCCCTCTCTGACGAATCCATGGATGGCATGACCATTCAATCATGCAAGTCCCGTGTTTTAGCACAGAACGAGGAAACTCTGCCACCTCCCGGTGTATACTTCTCGTCCCCGCCACCTTCCTCAGGCGTGATTCACTGTCGCCCTAATGGCATGACTATAAAGCTTTTCAAGGAATCGTATACCTTTCGAATTACGGGAACAGAAGCCATGAATCGCTACGAATATTCATTGTTACCTCCCTCTTTCTCTGCACTTCGTGATACCATGGATGAACAGGGCCTTCAAGCAAAGATTTACCGGCCTCCGTATTATTCCTCGTCGCCTGATATACCAGAGCGACCAAAGGAGTACGCAGGTCTGGTATACCATCTCAAAGGGGGACACGGTATCACATATCTTGATACATGGGATGGCGATGACGATGGCGATGGCGATGGCAATGCATCTGATGCGTTACAACTATCGTTCTACGGTATTGGTGGGTGGGAGTATTCAAGTTCGCCTCCAAGCAATCAGGAAATACGGAGGTGGCTCGTCAGAGACGAAAGCGCTACTCGTAGCAAATACTTAAAAATGAGATCTCAGGTAGAGATCGATTCTCTTGTGCGTCAACATCACTTAATGCATTTCTACATAGATTCAAGGGACAACGCCAGCAAACATCTATGAACTTAAAGATACGCCTAGACCAATCGTAGGAAACTTGCCTCGTGGGAGCCAGACGATGAGTATTTTGGCGTTGGAAGTTTTCGGTGAGTAAATTCGTCCTCCAGGTCAACATCTAATTTGATAATTGTAGTTCCTACAAGCGAAGGTAAAACACCTAACGCAGAGATCAATCCAATCGCCGCCCTCTTTCTTGCACACCAAATCTCCGAGGGGGCCTCTCCTTATAGAGTCACGATTCTCGTTCGAACTCAAACCAACAATCAAGCAGATTGCCGTGAAGGAATCATCGAACTAGTAGAGAGTGAGAGTGACCTCATCAACAGAGCGGTAGATATCGCTGGGGCTCTTGATCCCGATATTGTCACCGGATGGGACGTTCAGAAGGGTTCATGGGGCTACCTTAATGCCAGATCCCAACATCACGGTTTGTTTTTTGTTTCTGTATCTATGGATTCCGACATATGGATTTGTCTGTCAGGATTTGATCTCTGCGACCTAGTTTCTAGAGCACCTCCGCTACACATTAAATGTTCTGATCAGTGGGAAGTACGCCATACTTCCACATTTAAAGTCGCTGGTAGGCATGTTTTAAACCTATGGAGACTTATGCGCTCCGAGTATAGCTTGACAAGTTATTCCTTTGAAAATATTGTCTTTCACTTGCTCCAAAGAAGGTCAGGGTTCATGTGAACACCATATTCCAAGCTTCCTGAAAATACCCAAGGGTTCCATGTTATTCAAATGCCACTCTGTCTGCGTGGTATCATAGCAAGATTTCTTCCCACCAAACAAAACTATTGCGCTATTTTCTGGAACGAACATCTGCAGTCCTAGAAGTTTTCAACGCCACTGAATTAATAACAAAGACTGCGTAAGAGTGACTTTTTAACGATCTCCTACTTCAGCCTACAAGACTTAACAGGGAATTCGCCCGTGTTTTTGGTGTGGACTTCTTTTCTGTGATCAGTCGAGGCTCTCAGTATAAAGTGGAGTCGTTTATGTTTCGAATCGCCAAACCTGAGAGTTTCGTGTTACTCTCCCCAAGCAGACAAGACGTAGGTTTTCTTTGTGTCTACTCTTATCCTCCATTCAAGACACCTCAGGTTGGGAGACAAAATGCTGCAGAGTGCATGCCACTGGTCATGGAGCCTGCCTCATCGTTTTACTCAAGTCCCCTTGTGGTGCTTGACTTCCAGTCTCTCTATCCTTCGATTATGATTGCGTATAATTACTGTTATTCGACGTGTCTTGGACGCGTCAAAGACTTTCAAGGGCGTAACAAATTCGGTGTCGTCGACCTTGATCTTCCTCCGGGGCTTTTAGCATCACTCTCGGATCATATCCAGGGTGGGTTCACTTTTCCCTCCGAGGTTGCTCGACAGATGTCAAAGCAGTTCTTTCCTCAGTCGCCCCAAATGGCATGATCTACGTGAAACCTGACGTTCGGAAAGGCCTTTTGGGCCGAATGCTGATCGAGCTCCTCGGTACTAGAGTTATGGTGAAACAAGCGATGAAGCGCGTAAAGAACGACAAGGTGCAAACACTTCTCGATGTGCCTGAGACCAATGTTGATTCAGATGCAGGCGCTGCGAAGGGTATTGGATGCGCGGCAACTCGGTCTCAAATACATCGCCAACGTCACCTATGGATATACCAGTGCTACGTTTTCTGGCCGCATGCCTGCTGTTGAGATCGCTGACAGCATAGTGCAGAGCGGGCGAGAAACGTTGGAAAAGGTATAGTATATTTCATCAGGTACTAGACAATTTCTTGCTTCACATATGTGACACTACAGGCTATAATGTTCATAAACTCTACCAAAAAATGGGGAGCAGAGGTATGTTATGATGCCGGAACTAGTCGCACCACTTAATGCAGTTGCGTGAACAGGTCGTATATGGTGACACAGATAGCGTCTTCGTGTGTGTTTAATCCGATTGGCGTTAAATCACCCTCTGTTCATTTTCTTTGGAAAGACATTTACGGGGGAGAACGAAGGAGCAAGCTTTTCGTATAGGGCAAGATATAGCAGATACTATCACTGCTTTGAATCCTGCACCCGTGAAGTTGAAATTTGAAAAAGTATAGTAATTTCCGGCATTTATTCGTCCTCATGTTAATCAATCACAAAGGTCTTCCTCCCATGTGTGCTCATGGCCAAAAAGCGATATGTCGGCTTCAAATACGAAAATGTTGACGATAAAGATCCGGTTTTTGACGCCAAGGGTATCGAAACCGTTCGCCGAGATGGCGTTCCGGCGCAGCAAAAGATGGTTGAAGTGTGCCTTAAGTATTGTCCTTTACTATCCCTCTATTTTCCGCTGGAATAACTTCGACAGAATGCTTTTTCGCTCACAGGACCTCAGTGCAGTAAAGGAGTATTGTTGCAGGTCGTGGACAAAATTGTTAGAAAACAAGGCCTCAGTCCAGGATTTCGTCTTTGCTAAGGAAGTCAGATTGGGGACATATAAGTTGATCACAACTATATTTTTTCCCTTCTCCTACTGACTTTGAGAGCCCCAGTGATCAAGGTCCCCCGCCACCTGGGGTTGTGGTTGCAGTCAAACGTATGCTGGAAGATCCTACGAACGAACCTCAGTATGGGGAACGCGTGCCATATGTAATTATCAAAGGCCCACCTGGTGCCAGGCTGGTCGATAGAGCTATGGATCCGCTGGAAATGCTAAATGACAGGTATTTCAGAACTCTTGGCCGTCTGGTTGTCTTCTTACCATTTCCCAGCCGAATGCAGCTAGATGCTGTGTATTACATTACCAGGGTTCTTATACCACCTCTGGAACGAATATTTAACTTGATGGGAGCAAATGTCAGGGCATGGTTTGATGAAATGCCAAAACCGCGTCACCTCAACTTAACGTTTTCCCCTACCAAGACCAAGACGGTGGTCGAGACTGATGATCGCTCAAACATAGAAGAACACTTCTATAATTCTTCATGTTTGGTCTGCGGAGACCCAGCTGCCCAAGGTCCCTGAGTGCTCTTTAGACAGCTGCAAGCCCACTCAAGGTTTTGTTAGGTTTATGTGACGAGTGCTATTTCGTCTCTCCTCAAGAAACTATCGCAACATTGGTTACTCGCATCCAAACTAATGAGCGACGTATCAAAACCGCTCATCAAATCTGTGCAACGTGCTGCAACTCCGTGGCATTCGAGCCGATACTTTGCGAATCGCTTGATTGCCCGTGGATGTACTCTAGAAAGCGGGCACAGAACAAGAAGACCTTTCTTGAAGTCGTCAAGGAGATCATCGAGGACTTGAGCAAGAACGTTGATTCCGATGTAGACGATCAATCGACAACCTCGAGTAATCAGAGTGAAGTATATGATTTCCCCCCAGACTTTATCTATCAAACGCCAGAATCTTGAGTATGAAATAAATTATGTGTATGTGCCAAGAACGAGACGAATAGGGAACATTGGACAACTTGGCCAATATGTATCAGGTCACTTGGTACGCCCCAGGTGGTGGCGGGGCAGTAGTTAGATGAGGCGCCGGAGGTCTTGAGGTATTGGTTGGGCGTTGTTCATCGACAGTCTGATAACCTTCCCTACTACCGGACGTGAATCCCCCTGGCATTGACCAAACTGTTTTCATTAATTCAATGAATACGATTGCCTTCAAAAGTTACATCATACCGGTAGGGCCATTGAAATCTTGTCCTCCAAGTCCATTGAAGGCTGCTCCGCGTTGACGTAGGGCAAGGCTAAAAGTAAAGAAAGTGGGTATCTAGAAAAGGATGAATGAGGGATCAGGCGATAATACAATGAAAGATTTGCCTTGAGTAGTAAGATCAAGACGCAGAGAAATTTGATGAATCCGTTTTGTTCATTTATGGACATCCACACTATGTCCAAGACAACTGAGGCTCCGACAAGGCCAGTGAACTAAGGATGAAGATAGGCCGCTTTCAAGATAACGATGAGCGAGTAACTCACGATTCGCAAGGACTGCACTGTTTCCGTATTCTCCTGTGCATATGTGCCGAAAAGGAAAATAGCCAAGTTGTAAGGCGGGGCGACGAAAAGACTGACGGCGAAGGACAAGACCTAGCATGATTGAATCAGTGAATTGGCACAGCTTGTAGTTGAAAGAATGACCGTCTCTGCAAGAACGAGTTTAGAAGGATCAAGGCCTTGCACAATATCCATGGAGTAAGGTACTTAGTGGACACGTCGAAGTCTCGAGTGAGCTCGAGCGTCAGCTCTTTACGTAATAACGACATCAATCCTTGACCTCTTCTACTTATGAGCCTCGATACAAATTTTCCTGCGGATGCCGTTGAGTTCTGTCCTCATCCGAATGCTTTCGACATACTTGTCTGCGGAACCTATCAATTGGAAGAAACAAGCACTTCTATTGTAACAAACTCAACCCCGGTTGAGTCTTCCTTCGCGCCACAAAAGCGACGTGGGCAATGTCTGGTTCTACAAGTCGACCATTCATCGACACGCGGGTTGTAAGAGGTGTCATCTCTCTAGTTTTTATTTAGCACCAATCCTGTACGTTAGCAAGCACATCCAATCTATTGATTTGCCTGCTGTCTTGGACATGAAGTGGTAAGGTCCATCAATGCAGTAGAAGAAAGATATATCTTAACATCGGAATCAAGGTCTCACAGAGCGGCATCTTTGAGTCCGTTGCTCGCCATAGCGGACTCAGAAGGCAGCATCACTTTCCATGAACTGCAAGCAGATGAAGTACCAATGTCACTTTGGACTAACCCCAATCAATTTGACAAAACTGATTTTAGAAACTGCTCAAGCAAGTTGAGAGCATTCGCTGCGCCTCAACAGATACCCTGTGCTTGTCCTTGGATTGGTCAAATCGTAGAACCAGTGGAGGAATGTAGGACTCGGGGCTACCTGAAGACTTCCTTACTCACTACATGTCTTTTTCAGTGCTTCAAGTTCTCTTGTCGTCTCTCTGTCAGACGGATCACTTTGCTTGCTCTCCTCTTCTGGATCAGGGCTTTCGCTGATCAATTCATGGTATGCACACGACTTCGAGCCTTGGATTGCAGCGTGGGATTACTGGAATACAAACGTCATCTACTCGGGTACGCGATAGTCTGCGTTTCTGTGACCTGGACTACACATCCACATCCACTTCTAGGCGGCGATGATCTCAAATGGCGGGCCTGGGATATTCGTCAAGGCTTCTCACAATCTATTTTCACCAATAAATGGTATCTTATAATCACGGGATCATTGATGCTCAACTTTCGACGCGTTTTCACAGTTTTGATGCAGGTATAACCTCGATTCAAAGCCATCCTCACCTTGAGAACATCATCGCAGTAGGAAGGTGAGATAATAACACCAAATCACGTGAATTGGCAATGATTTGAAAAGCTACGACAATACTGTTCGGTTATTCGACACCCGAAAGCCCCTGACTCCTATGACGCAAGTGGACGTTGGTGGAGGGGCATGGCGCGTCAAATGGCATCCCTCCTGGGATCGGAAAGAGGATTTGCTTGCAGCATGTATGCACGATGGCGTGAAGATCATTCACTTCAGTTTCGATGATTCAAATACCCAAGGCCATGTTGTGAAACACTTTAGAGACCACAAGTCCATGGCATATGGTGCAGACTGGTCTTTTGACCCGTCACATTCACAAAACACCCTCATAGGAAGCTGTTCCTTTTATGATCACGTATTCTATCTTTGGAGCGGCTAATAATTCCAATGGGATTTCCTCTAATCAGGGTATGTTTGATGAAGGGGCATCTATGTCGTTTGTAGTCAACTCCTTGGACGAGGGAAACGGGATATCTAGTGTACTGGAATTGCGACGGTTTCCCCAAAAACCAGTCCTCGACCCATTGAGAATGAATGAGAGCGTCCAACGGGACAGACCACGGAGAGTATCGGGTTGGTGAATGGCCGCCGTAACTAGAGTGGAGAATGACACAACGAAAGCGAAGCTGTTATTAGGGTTACCTGAAGAGGAACACAAATAGAAAAAAAAAGGATCTGACCGTTCAATCGAACGCGCCATTTTATTACGTGTTCTGAATAAAGCATCCGGTAGGCACGCACGAATCGCTCGTGGGAGGACGTAGAGTGCCATTTCTCCCCTCCTGCGACCATTCTCGATCCAGATACTACTCCCGCACATTAGGCTGCCAGCAAAGATGCAACCAAAAGGACCATCCCAGAAATCATGAGAAATCCAAGGCAAGAGCCGAGCTAGAACGAGGGAACGCGTGGCACACACCGCAAACCAGTACAAGCTCACAAAAGCAGACAAGAAAGTTGCACTTCGCGCGGCTCCAAACAGCGTAATCAAGGCTCGACGTGGCTTGAGTAGAATGCGAGGACGAGTAAGAAGGATTGGGATCAAGTGTGTCTGGATGTAGTTCAGTTGGGGTTGGTTAGGAGACGGGAGGGTAGGAACGAACAGGTAAATATATAGCAATTGCCTCCAGGAAGGCCATAACACCACGGGTGAGTGAATTCGTCATACAACTTCCTTCCAATCCGAGACTTGAGCCAACAGACCCGTGAACGATCTCACAGGGGATCCCACCAACTCCACGACGATTCTTGATGCCAAGAGTCTTCCACGCAGCGTCGGCCACTGCACCCCCATAGGCTGGAAGCAATGAAGGGTCTCCCCAGGATGTGCTATACCCAAGTTCTTGAGATAGTCCAGTAAGGACGGCAGAATTGGTTGTCGAGTCCCTGATATATGACCACTTCCCTTCTCGTAGCAGCTGCAGAGCCTGGACGACTCGACCGTCCACATTGGCCAGAGTAGCTATCCACCTGACATATGATTTTGGAAGTCTACATGACGTTAAAGAGCTATACCCAAAGGTACAGTGGACACGTACCGTCCGGGTTCGTAGAAAAAACACCACATGATTCTAACAAAATGATCAACAAAAAGTTCCACGAGATGGCATGAGAAGGTACCTTGCACTACAAGCCCAGAAGACAAATGCGTCTATACGAGTCGTCAGGATCGTAGCTGCTTCGGTGGGTTTTCTCTGTGACGCTTCGGTTTCAACGAATGCGTTGCTACCATCTTTGATTAATGTGGTCCTTCGTATGTAAGTCTGAAGTAGAGAGTCCACAGCGCGAACAAGTAGCAGAAGGGTAAGATCTAGAGTATCTGAGGTCCGTATTGTAGATTTCGGGGTCGGGGTCGGTGGTGTGAGGGGAAGGGTGACTACCGGAGAGAGCAACTCTTGCCGTGAACGGTAGGAACGTCGCCTTCCCGCCTGTAGTAGGAAGATTCCGAAGGAAGATGAAACCATGTTGGTAATGAGTGTTTTTTGAGAAGGGGATAGGTTCGCGAAGAATTTTCTGTACTGCGGCAATGCTTTTGGCTGTGTAGAGTCGCTGTCATGAACGGTCCAGAGTTCACGTAGCGCAAGCCCACCGCCAACCGACAGAGTCATGGCAAGTGCAAAGCCATCGAGGCCCAATTCCCTGCGTAGAACTCGTCTGAAAGCTTGGAAGTCCGTTTTGCGAGATGATCTGCCAGTGAGGAGCGCAGTGACAAAGGGAAAGAGCGAAGGTCCTAGGGAAAGGGAAAGAGAGAGCACATATGTTCTGAGGGAAGCTTGAACTGGGTGACTGTGGATCCATGACCTAGAATTCATGGAATCGTAATCCATTCACCGTAGGAGCTTATGCATGTATTGTGATATTGATCACGTGGAACGAAACGCGAAAACACGTGAATTGAATACATCGATCAATGTGACAATGTCAGCGACACGACACTCTCGACAGTTGTCCATTTTCCGCCTCAAACTTTAGAAATATAAATGGAAGAAGGGCGGATATGGTACACAAACCACAACAATGATAGCGGGCTTCAATACGCGCCCGGGCTTTTGCCCGGTGGCATTTATTACAGCGCGTGAATGTTTAAAGCGCGCGTACAGTATACGTAATGGTCGTGTGATTGCTATAATCTTAACCCCATATGTTATCTGCCGTTATCGGCCCTTCCCTATTCCCTTTACAGTCAAACCTCTTATAACCCATGGCCCCTCCGTGGAAGCCAAAAAGTATGGGTTATCAGGGGGTACGGGTTACGGGAGGGGTTGTTATAGGGTCACTTCTGAGGCTTATTTTCAGTTGACATCGGCATAAACAGGTTATATTTGTGATATAAGACTATTTAAGCATTCTTAGAAGTGAAAAAATCAGTAAGAGTGGTAGGTCAGAGAGACTGAAATTCCTCAAGCCGTGTCTGACGTCCAAAGTTCGCAAGAATCCCTTCCAAACTCCGTGCATAGGGCTGGTCGATGTCAGATACATAATTGAGAATAGTTGAAGCAGCGCTGAGCGCTTCTCAGCGTGACGGCTTCTCGTTGATTGCTTGGTCATCACTCAAGATGGCATCCCCACCGTTCTTTTCTCTGTTCTGTTCCGCCTTGCGACGTTCAACCACTGCCTCATAGATATCCTTCTCGATTTCCTCCTCAGTTCCATCATCATACATATTGCCCTCATTGATAGGATTGAGCAACTTGTTGATATCCATCCGGTTACCACGCTGAAGGACTCCATGCTCTTCAAGATGCGATAAGGCCTTTTTGACCTCAACATCAGCTGACTTGGATGTGACATTGAGAAGAGAAGAGATTGGGACTGATGGAGTGACAGCAGGCTCATTGGAAGGTGAACTGAGAAGTTCGTTGGACAGGATACTGGACTTCTTCCAACAGTTTCAAACAGTTGTCGTGTCAACCTCCTTCCATGCTGTGTCAGCCATGCACAACACCTCGAGAATGTTAAGATTGTAGATTTCAGCAGGAGGGATGTCACTGTCATAGTGATCAATAGCACGATTCACAAAACGGGCGCAATAATGAGCTTTAAAGCAACAAATGATGCCAGCATCAGCTGGCTGAACGCGAGCTGTAAGATTAGGGCTGAAATTTTCGACGTGGATGTTTGTAAGGTCATCTGGAGGAATGTGGGCGCTGAAATTGTCCTGCAACAGAAGGATATGATGCCCCTCACGCTGTAACTTGGCATCCCAATCACGTATCCATTCCTGATAAAGTATCATTGTCATCCAGGCCTTTGCATTGCTCCTCCAGTAAAATCCAAGCTGCGCTCCAGTCTTTTGTTGGAAGGCTCGTGGACGTTCATATTTCCCAATAATCATTGCTGGGAGCTTATCGGTCCCAGTGGCATTCATTGTGAATGCAAAAGTCAATCGCTTCTTGTCTCCTTTCATGCCAGCCATCCTTTTTGTCATAAGACCACAATCAGGTGGCATTCTGTATTGTGAGTAGTAAGTATTGTTCAGTCAAAAGAATATTCTTTGAACACTTACGCCCAGAAGAGTTCAGTCTCATCCATGTTGTAAATATCTTTTGATCAGTATTTATGCTTGACAATCAACTTTTGAACACGTTCACATTCATGTTCAACATCTTGGGGATCCGCAGAAGCAGCTTCTTCATGACGTTTGAAGCTTCTTAAGCCACATCGTTTCTTAAAGCAATCGAGCCATCCTTCACTGCAGCTAATCCTCTCATCAGTTGGTACTTCCACAAGATCTGCAAAGCAATTCCACTTTTCTTTAAGAATGTCTCCATGAAGCTCGATTCCATCTGACATGGCCTTGTGAACCCACAGTTCCAGCATCTCGTTGATTTCAGGGTGCTCGGTCAGCTTTTCTCGCTTTGTGTTCCCAGGCTGTCCCCTTGCCAATGCCTCAGCATACTGCTTCCGATACTTCTTCTCATTTTTGAGCCAGTCTGAAATCAAAGGTTGCTTTAGGCAAAGATTAGGGTATGTTGTGTTCCAATGTGCCGCTGTTTTGCTTTGACTTGACTTATTCTCATGATACCAATCAAGAATCTTGATCTGTTGCTTTAGAGTCGCGTTTTCTTTCTTTGTGAAAACAGGTGCTTTCTTCTTCTTTTCTCCATGTGGTTTAACATTATGATTTTCAGGTCCTGTTATATCAAAGTAAGAAAGTTGATTATTTGAATGTCAACAGACTCTTACGATGCTTTTTCTTTAAGCCAACAGCTGCTGTCAAACCTCCTCCGAGCTCTGTAAGTTGCTCCACCACAGTCTTTTGATGGGAATTCAATCGATTCAGCCCCTGTTCATAGTCAGAAGCCTTGTCAAGAAGTTCTATGACCGCTTCTTCATCAATCAGGTTGGCATCATTATCCAGCCATACTTCATCAGCACCCAAGATTTTCTCCTTCTTTGAAAGTCATAAAAGAAGATCTTGCTTACAAGTTTCTATGTCTGCTTTGAGCCAAGAAATACCTACTTTAATGAGCTAAAGGGGGTTTTTGGGCATAGTAGTGATGGAAATGTGGAATATAGTTTGCAAAATTTTGACTTAGACATGGAATATCATATGAATTTGAGCATTGTTATTGCATTCTGAATTTATATGCGTGACATATGCATGGACGACGGCAAGAAAAATTGAGTTACCGGTTGGATATATGTCTATTTTAGGCAATGTATGGGTTATGACCTCTCTGAAGACCCCATGGGTTATGGAGTATGGGAGGGTTGCCAAAATTCCCTGCAAACCAAGTTGGTGGATAACCCAAACCCATGGGTTTCAAAAATTTTGCCTGAATGGGCCTCAAATCTGCAATAGTATGGACAAAGATTGCCTTCTGAGAGGCCTCAAATCTGCTATTTTGTGGACAAGTTTTTGTGAGAGCTTCCTGTGGCCTTTTTGGACACCTTCTGCACTCTTGTAATTTTTATTTTCATCCAGATCCACATCATTGAAAGTGATAATAAGTGCATAATATGTAGGGCCTACTTTCTTCTCTGAACAAGGGGTCTCCAAAAATGAAATAGAACATATCAGGTCGAATTTTTTCTAACAGATATCTGGGTAACCTACCTATTTGCTGACTAATCCTTCCATCACCTGGTCATCACATCCATCATGGCTAATTAGGCACATCAATATCCCCCCTTTTATATGCCTAGTTAGCTCTGAACATTCAACATTTTTTGCTTGCCAATAATTATGAATACTTTCACTACTTGTTAGTGAACAAGCAATTTTACGCTGATAGACCTCAATCCAATACTAGGGGTGTGAGATGTATGGATCTACCCAAATAGGAAGTATGGATCATATAAGTAAGGTATTTGTGTGAGGAGATGGTTTAGTCAGGTCTGGATGAAAATTTGCTGTCTACTGAGTACCAACAAGGCTATATTTCAGCGACTATTTATAAAGATATGATGATTTTACGTGACAAAATGTTCAAGTAATCGGCAACAGACAAGATCCAACGTCGCTGGCCAAAGGTTGGCGTTGAGACAGGCAGTGAGGCGCATGGTTGGCTTCCACTAGATAGGTGGTGACTAGGCAGTGATAAACCCACTACAGCGGTGAATAGGTTTTTTTGACCTTGATTAATGTGACATGATTAGTCACATGACTAGCACATAATTAAAAACATGACATCTGCCTGACCTCTAGGTGCACAGGCTGACTCAGACTGCTATTGTTAAAGCAGTAGTCAAAGAGCTGACAAAACGTTCACACTGACTCACAGACAATTCACCGAAATAGTGAACCAACTTACCCACCCTTTCGATTGGCGTTGCATCATCACTGACAAAAATTGCCGCTTATCTAGTGGGAGCTGACCGTGCACCCCACTGCCTATTGCCAACCTTTGACCAGCAACATTGGATTGCTGCTTACATATAAGTTTTGTCAGAGAATCATAGAATCATTCATATCTTCACAAATAGTTGCCAAAATATAGTCTTGTTGGTGCTTCTTAGACAGAAAATTTTCTCATTTGAACTTGATTAAACCATTTCCCTGCACAAATACCTTATTTACATAATCCATACTTCCTATTTGGGTAGATCTATACATCTCACACCCTTAGTATTGGATTCAGGTCTATCATTTTGGAGCCCACCATGAGGGAAATTCACATACATCATTCCAGTTGAAACCAGAGTTCAGCGACGCCAACAGAAGCAACAGGAAATAGAAGGAACCCTTTATAATCCATTACCAACTCTACCAACTCATATTGTATTACTGACCCCACCAGAACCAGACCAATCACTGCCTCTGCAGAACTTTGCTGAAGAACTTAGCAATTATATTGATAACCTCACACTTGACCATTTCACTGGCCTCTTTCCTCAAGAATTACCACCACTCACACCTATAGGTTCAGATAGTTTTGAAACAGCACAGAGCCAATAGCCACCTATCGAAACCAATTGTTCTAAAGTTACACCAATACCAACTCTCAGAATGGAAGACACTTCATGCTGAATGCCAACCCATGGTCACAATACAGCACCAAAGTGGGATGAAAACAAACCCTGTGAATTGACCCAATACTTTAAAGAACTTGATTACCTTTTTTGTGACCATGGGATTGTTGATGATTGACAAAAGAAAGAATATGAAACTTGATATGTATCATTTGATATGGCAGAGGTCTGGACAACTATTGACAAATTCGAAGGCATATTCACTCTGCCAACTCTCGCTAATCAGCCTGCTCAGGCACTCCAACCATTCACTTACAATGAGTGGAAGGAGGCAATCATCAAACTATATCCAGGCGCCTAAGATGGTGCCAGGTATACTCAAATTGAGCTTGAGAATTTGATTACTGATACCTTCAAAGCAGGAATCACAAATTTGGCGGCACTTTTGAATTATTATAGAGAATTCAAGAAGAAAGTGCACTGGTTGGTGGCTAACAACAAAATGGTAGTCAATGAGGATCCTTGATTAACAAGGGATACTGACATCTCTCTGGACAAAAATTTTGTGCCGACTGGAAATCAAAGATCTGGATCATGACCCTGATGAACCATATGACATAGAAGTGATCTTTGCCATGAGTAAGATAGTCCTCCATGGTACAGCGACTAATGTTGCTACAGTCGCTGCATCAACTGCTCCCATAAATTATGATGGGGGTATTCTGCCAAAACCAACCAATGAACAGAGGACTATTATAGACCCTGCCCAGTCAGAACCTACAAGTGGATTTGTGAAGAAAGAGGACATTGACACAATGATTGCAAAGGCTGTCACTGCTGCTCTCGAGAATTTAGCAACCACAAAACTGTTGCCGCCCCTAGCTAACACAAACCCTCAGAATTGGTCTAACCAATTTTGTCCACCGATGCCTGATGGATGTCACTTTTGGAGCGACCCATATCATATTATGAAAAATGGTTGCCAACTTTTGGAAGAATATTTGTGGCAAGGCTGATGTCGCTGAAATCCTGAAGAACAAATCATTCTACTGTTGGGTGCTTATATACCTTACTATCAGAACAAACAGTTGTTTAGGGATTGAATCAACAAATGGCACCAACTACATCCAAATAATGTCACTACAGGAAACCTGTCAGCCAATGCCAATGCCAATCCAGCACAAAATGCTCAACAGCTGGTTCACGAGATTATGCAGTTTGAGGGGACCAATCTATATTTGCTGACTGATGATCAGCACCTCAAGGCATTTGCAAGGAGAAATAAAGAAAATAATGAAGCGTTGTGTTGCTGATGGTGTCCAGGTACCTCAGCCCCCAAAACCGTTATCAGACTATTGACTGGTTGTACCTGGAAGTAGGCCCTCTTTAGCCCTGCCAATTGCTGCCTTCCAGAACAAGCACCAATAATGAATTAAAAGAGGGTAGGCTTGAATTGGGACTAAATGCTAGCGACCCTGCATCAATTAATGACAATGCATCTTCTTTGGCACAACCTTCAAATGGTAAAGGAAAGGCCCCCAAACGGTATACCGATTGACAAAACAAACAATCGAAAGAATCAACAAATAAACATCCACTACTGACTACTGATGAAGTGCCTGAACCACCACTTTTGGGAGGTC
Source organism: Termitomyces titanicus (assembly GCA_017657335.1). NCBI lineage: Eukaryota > Fungi > Basidiomycota > Agaricomycetes > Agaricales > Lyophyllaceae > Termitomyces > Termitomyces titanicus. The sequence goes on along the minus strand of JAGGAX010008345.1, from coordinate 31,029 downwards.
TTTTGTGCATGAGGTTATGATCTTCTTGGGTATACCACCTAAAGTCCTTGCTTGATTGCCACCTGTAAAACCAAGGGCAACCCGACAACCTCTCTCTATCAAAAAGTCTAACAAAATGATGAAATGGTCATGGAACAAGAGGTGCCTGTCACAATCGGCGACTTATGTGTGGTTTCACCTGACTTCAGGAATTCAATGAAGGGAACTCTGAGCAGTTAGCACATTATAGAGTCAGGAGTGGCAGCAGTTGAGGAAATTTTGGACGACAGAATGAGCGATGCACTGTTTGCAGGATCAGTCACAACGACAGTGACTTATCAACCACATTTTGACATAAATGTTGCTGCTGCTAATCACCCTGCATACTTGAAAGTTCCCCCTGTTACCAATCATCATATCCAACAAATGAGACCAGCAGCTTTTAGTCCCAACCCTTCCAGGATGGCTGAGGACTGCATAGAAAAATACCTGCAAACGTTACCACCCAGAATCAACCCTCAAACCCTTATGGTTGCTAGGGACACCAAAGCCCTTCAATCAGTAATGATGCTAATTGATGGAAAGGAAAACATTGAATGCATTGCCAACAGTGGTTCACAGATCATATCCATGTCAGAAACCATCACTCATGACTTGGGCTTGTCCTATGACCCGACAATTGTGCTTCAAATGCAGTCAGCCAATGGGACTGTTGATTCCTCATGTGGACTAGCAATGAATATCCCTTGCATGATTGCCGACATAACCCTTTACCTCCAAATCCATGTAATCTGACAACCTGCCTATGATATATCACTAGGCAAACCTTTTAATGTCCTTGTGTGCAGCATTGTTCATACTAGGTCAGCTGACAATACTATAATAACTATTCATGATCCAAATTCCAACAAGACTAGAACTGTACCAACCTTCCCTTGTGGAAGGCATCATTGTTGCCAATCAGATGGACCAATATTCAAGCTGACTGATAGTGAACCGCCACCACAGGAACAGTGTTTTTGGCTCCAATGAGACTGAAGAAGACATTGTATTGAAGATTGAATATAACCCCATACTTGATAACTTACAAATTTTAACATTTGTCATTGTAGATAGATCAATATTGGACTGTTGCAAAGATGAAAGCAACATTATGCTACCTCACCAAACTGATAAAACCAAACAAAATCCTAGCTTAGCTTATTTATACATTACCAATTCCAAACTTTTTGATTCAATAGTCCCGTGACGACCTTCCAAACTCCTTTTGGAGCGCTCCAACTCATAATGTTACCGATAGGTTGGACAAATGCTGTCCCAATATTTCATGATGATGTCGTATTCATTCTGCGGTCCAAAATCTCACACCATGTATTGTTGTTCACCAATGATGTTGGTGTTAAAGGACCAAAAGACTGGAAACTTCTTCAGGGCATCCCTGAAAAACACCCTGATGACCCTAATATTTGACTAGTGCTCTTTGAGTTTTTCAAAGTTCTCAATTGCATCCTCCAACACACGAAGTATTTGGGCGGTACCTTTTCAGGTCACAAATTGGTCATGTATGCCAAAAAAAATTAAAATACTTGGACATGTTTGCACTCCGGTCAGTTGCATCCCTGACAATAGCCACTTGGCAGTCCTTGAGCAATGGGGTCCTTGCAAGTTGTTATTGGAAGTGCATGCCTTTCTAGGAACAGTCAGTGTTCTGCAAATATTTGTTAAGAATTTCAGCCACCAAGCACATCCACTTGTAAAGTTGACCTGAAAATATGTGATCTTTGAGTTTGGTGACCCACAAATAGAAGCGCAAAAAGACTTGATAGAAGCCCTCTGAATTGCAAAACCCCTTGTACCGATCAATTATGAGTCCACCAATTCTGTTGTACTAGCTGTTGATACTTCCTGGATCACAATTGGTTTTTTCTTATGTCAATGTTTAGCCAACAATCAAAAACAGCGGTGATATAACCGATTCAGTTTGATAACACTAAATGAACAAGAGTCTCAGTACAGCCAATCAAAACTCAAATTATATGGACTCTACTGAGCGTTCCAGGCATTAAGGATTTATTTGATTGGTGTACAAAACTTTATTGAGGAAGTAGACACAAGATATATCAAGGGTATGATTCAAAACCCTGATATCCAACTATCAGCGAGCATGAATAGGTGGATTGTTGCCATTTTGATGTTCCACTTTGAGCTCATCCATGTTAAAAGCACCTTCCATGCACTGGGTGGTTTGAGTTGCTGACCAAGACAACCTGATGATCCTGACCCTGATGAAACTGACAGCAAAGAATTCAAGGATTGGATTGATCAATTACATGGCTTCATGCACCTTATCCAGATTCTGCTCCATCTCTTACAAAATTGTCGGTCTACCTGCAATCAAATCCCCTTGTTAATTGAATATGTACCAGAAAAGTTTTTGACACCAATCAAAATCTATGGGCAAGCAGAGACCGACTCTGACATCAAAGAGCAGGAGTTACATAGTGTGAACTACAAGATGACACCAACAATATAGATTATTCCATAATCCCTAGAACTTCAAAGGCCAAAGGCTGTCAGGGGACTCAGGGGACTACTACCCATTTTGTCCATTTCCCCTTTCAGGTGATCCTTTGATCGCACATCTCCGGAGACTGATCCCATCAAGGCATACTCCGGAGCTGCTAATCTTAT
>JAGGAX010008345.1:0-28259 GCA_017657335.1 Termitomyces titanicus | reverse complement strand
GGATTCAATCCTAGTGTCGAATCTAAATGTATGTATATGGTGGCGACTCATCAAAGATTACTTGAGATGGAGATTTGGGCTCGTCCTTTTCGTCTAGTAGTTCTGACCCAGGCACTCCAGGATCATCGACGACCTTCAAGCAACATTAATACCCCAGAGCCACATCATAAATTGTCTGGACAAACCTTTCCCTCTGAAATCTCTATATCCTCAAATCCCCAATCTCTAGATGCGCCGTCCTTTAAGTGAGAACCATCCGCAAGGCGTATTGGCTTCCAGTTGCCCAGCGTACGCTGATTACTAGGGATACGTTCAAATTCCGAGAGCGAGCAGCATCCCACTCGGATGGGAAAGTCCCTGTCACCCAGAAGACTTCTCACCAGAGTGATAGTCGTAGCCGCGTGGCTCACGAGGAGGATACGAGAATGCTTCCCTGTGAACTTGCGTTCCAAGTTCACCCGGAAAGCCTCCAGAAATCCGTCGGTTCGGTCATGGATCTCTTTGACGTCTTCGCCTTTGCGGGACACGTACCACACGGACGACCACTTGGTGTCGATCTCGGGGAAGTATTGTCTTAGTGATTCTGCAGACCCGGGACGTGGGTGCAGTCCAGTCCCGGGAACGACAGGCGAGAACCATTCCGCGAGCCCTGGTAGGATGTTGGTGAGCATGCGCGAAGATATCAGGGAGAGAACTTACCGTGTTCTACGTAGATAGGAAGACCGAGGGCTGATGACACTGGTTGTGCAGTTTGCAGGCAACGATCTGGCGTTGAATTTGAATTTCAGACAGCTGTTTCAAGGTTTGTAGGATGACGAGAACTGACAGAAGGGAGAAGAGAATATGGCGGTTGGTCGCTCGTTCTCTGGAAGAGATAGGAAGTAATCTCCGAGTTCCCGGGCTTGAGTCTGAAGAACACGTTTATCTAGTGACAGATGGATCGATGGAGGAAATGACCTCTCCGAATGCTGCCAAGGGAGGATCACGGGCAAGGCCAGTCTTGCTCTGCCTGCGATTGTTCAATATCAAGAACAACCTCAGAAGGGGTGTACATGTACCAATCGGATGTGACCCAATTCAGTCTATAACCTGGAATGTATTGTCGAAGAAGTACGTTAGAAAAGTAACGGGTAATTACCATGTCTAGCGATGTAAATCTTTTCGAGCATTTGTCTAGATGACAGAATGGAGAGAATAAATGCAAGTGCAAGCTGGGTATCAAGTGACCATCTTGTGTTTGGATGCGCACACCCGATGGACTTATTTTCTCAAGTGTTCACGGTCTGAATTGTTATTGATTTCATTGGTCGTGTCAAAAGTCGATATCAGGTAGAAAAACAAGATGAAAGAACAGATGTCACGTCGAAAGAGAGGGAAATGGATAGAATATTATGCAACGGCTGAGCAATGAGGGAAACAACAGGACAACACCTGAGCCCAAACCGTATTACAAGATTTTCACTGCCCTGGGAGAAGATTTCAAGACAGGGAAGGGAAGGCAGTTTGGTCGTCAACGTTGACAGCAGGTTGGGCAGCGGTACGGTTGCCACGGGCTGCTCCACCACGACCACGTCCACCACGTGGTCTGTCGCCGCCGCGATCACCACCACGTCCGCCACGACCGCGTCCGCCACGCTCTGGTCGCTCAAAGCGGGCATCGATCTCGATAAATTGCTTCTCTTCCTTCTTGGCGCGAGCCTTGGGAGTAGCCTTGGACTGGGAAGATGTTGTTCATACAAGTGTGGCGTAGATAATTTGAAAATTTAAACTCACCTTGCCAACAAAGTACGAGTCCTCGTCGGCCTTGCTGAGAGGAACGACGTCTTTCCAGATGTTGGAGTCGGCACCCTCATTGGCTTGACGGACGCCCTCGAGCTTGGGAACGATAGACTCCTTATCCTTCTGCTGGGCAAGGTATTGGGCGAGAGTGAGGGTGTTGTCCTCTTCCTCTGTCTCCTTACGCGGGCGACCGTCGGTCTTCTCGCCCTCTGCTGCAGGGGCAGCATCACCGGAAGCGGGGTCCTGAGCAGGGGCGTCCCACTCGGCGCTATTGCCGGCATCGGCAGTCCATTCGTTGGCCTCGGCGGTGGCATCAACAGCGGCAGCCTCCTCAACCTTCAACTCTGTGTTGCCATCAGCACCTCCCCAGGACTGTTGGATTTTTTTGTCCGAGTCGCTGGATCAAGAATTGAATAAAGGATCATTTAATTGATGATGGACTGACGTTTTACCGGTCTGGCTGTGCTTGTCATAAGGACGACGCCCACCCCGCTGGGCCCCGCCTCGACCACCACGACCCCTTCCACGGCCTTCGACTGATGGAAAGATGATCAAGTCGACAGAATATCAAAAGCAAAAGATGATCGTACATTTCCGTTGACCTTCAGCGGCAGCGGGCTCTTCTACACCGTTCTGGTTGGGGTTAGAATCCTTGAAAGCAGACTTGTTTGCACCACCACGAGCGTAGTACTTTCCACCACGGGCAGCAGGGCCTCCTCTCGACTTTTGAGAAGAGCGGGTAGGGGCAGGGGGCGCTGCAGGAGCCGGGGTGGCAGGAGCGGGAGGAGGGCTGGGGGGCCTAGAGGAATCATCGGCTGTGGGAAGATGAGTGGGGGACGTTGTGTGTGATGAGGAGATACGGACCGTCCAAGAGGGCAAAGGGGTTTTTCGTGGCCACCGACATGCTGACGGGGCCCTTTTTTCCTTCAATCAGATGTAGCTTGTGCTGGTGTCCGCTGCACGAATTTTGGCTGGAGCCGCAATACTTTTTTTCGGACCCCAGATTCGGCGTCTCCTGTTTCCGGGGTCCTCTAAGCCACGCGCGTGGTACTGTACAGTTTATGATTGCCTATATAACCCTGCGATACAGAGTCGCTTCCTCAACGCATTTTCACAGGTCAGTATCTTGTCCTCGCTGCTGCGTAGCCGTGCTGACTCTCCCGTAGCCGCTCAAAAGCATCTCGACGACGACTCGCCCGCCTGTTTGCAGGACTGGAGTGGGTCGAGGACCTTGAGACCGTCATAGTGGGCTGGAGAGCGATCTGCGATGGGACTTGGGTGCGGTGGGCTTGATTGTGTTCCTCGGAGCGCGTGCGGCGGACCCTTCGTGGTCGCCGTGTAGGCACTGTCGCAATGTCTCGTTGTACATTTTTCTATTTTAAGAAATCAATTGTTTATTACGCAATCGGATTGGTCACGCTTGTCACATCAGAGTTACTGATCGCGGGGTCGCTGGAGTGGGCGTTGTCGCCGTCTTTGTCGTCGTCCGCGGTGTCGTTGTCGCTGTTGCTGCCGTTCTGCACGCTGCTCTGCGCCGACAATGGGGTCTCGTCGCCTTGACATATCGTCTCTGCTGTGCAACGACCAGATTCCAGACCCGGTTATCCTTGCCCCGCATCTCACACAACCGAGCCAATCGTCGTCGTCGCAGTTTGCCCGTCACACTTCTTCCCCCACGACGACCCCGACGTTCTCGCCCTCTGCGCAGATGTTCCACTCACACCGTCCCTCGTCGTCCCAGTCGGTGTCCCGCCATCCCCCCAATCCATATCCCCTGCCTCCCCCGCCTGTCCCTTCCTTCGCGTCTGCCCCAAAGCTCCAGTCCTCCGGTCTCGAGGCCCTCGTCCAGGTCGCCACAGAAGAGCGTCGCCGTCTCAGCGGCTCAGAGATCGACTTGCAGAGACGCCCTAATGAACCACGCCACATCCAGCATTATCCGTCTTTTCGACCCGATGACCATGTTCGTTCTCCTCTCCAGCATCATTCTCTCATTGCCACCCCTCAGGCCATTCCTGGTCCGTCAAAACCCATCCTAAGCCCCGCTCAACTTGTTCGCAGCCCTCAGTCGCGTCACCGTGCTCAAGATGCACATCGTGATAATCCACAGAGTACAGCTGAAGATGTGCCCTATCGTTCGCCCCAATCTGCTTATTATTCACCTCCACCGCGGCAGCAATTGATTCACGACCATCGCGTACAACAACAACTCGAGCTTGACCGTCAACGCATCCATCACGAACAGCTTTTGCTGCAGGAACAACACCACCACCATCAACAAAAGTATGTTCGGGAGCATCAAACTGTATACCCAGAGAGACAGGTACTATCGCCCTCTTCTCATCCCACTCGCGGACCTTTGCATGCGGAAACACCCCAACCCCAGCTTTCCCCACTCTCACAGCCCCTTCCCCGTCCTCCTCCTCTTATGACTCATTTACATTCCAGCGGACGCAAGTCGGATCCAGGCCAACCTCTTCACCTGCTCCATTCTGATCCCGTACCTCCTCTCTCCGCACCTCCCTTCTCGCAACCAGCTGCCGACTCTTCCCTTCCAAACAAAAGACGACGATACTCTCACTCACCTGCTCATCTCATGTCCGCAGAGGAACAGGCTCGTATTCAGCGTGAGCGGGAGAGGATGGTTACTGGTGATCTTGGCTACGGACGGCCAGATCCAATCGGAACTTCGGCTACATCAGGGCCCCGCCAAGGTCGGAAGCATTTGGGACTGGTGGAACTCATTACGCCAAACCACGAGTCTCATCCAGCTCAAACTGTTGCCAGCAGCGTTACCCCGGAAGGATCGCGTCATGAAGCACAGGCCGAGAATGCTCCGCAAGAACGTGTTCCACGTGAAACTGACTTGCGTGAAGGATCCCATCAGGGACAGGAGCTAAACACGCAGCAGGAAGTCAAGCGCGAAGGTCATCGTGAGGGTGGTTTTCATCTATCCACCTCCCGCCGCCTCCTCAGCCCTGTCAGACGGCGTTCGCCTCCCGGGAGCCAGGCGGGTCGAGCTTTAGCAGCGAAGAAGACGGAAGAGATTGAGCAATCCCTGCACGATTTACTTCCTCAAGTCACCGAACCAATACGATCGCACGAGAGAGAGAGGAAGTCGCCCTTACAGGAACGTTTGCATGAGAGCAAGCCGGTACTAATTCAGAAGATAACAGTACCGTTCGAGAAGGATACTAGGCCAATGTCTTCCGAGAAGGAGAGCTGTATTGCAACTGCAGAGAAGGAAAACAAGAAACGGCCCCCATCTCATATGCTTGATCACAGCACAAGTTCTGAACCCACACCACCACCACCAAAGAAACAGCGTACTGCGCCTGCGCCAGCGGCGTCCGTTCCGAAAGCTGCAGAAGAAGATGCGCATGAATGGTTTCTGGAACATTTTGATGACTATAATGAGGCTGCCCGGTCTCAGCCACTTTCTCCGCGAGCGCAAAGTCCGGTCATCCCCCCACCATCTCCGAGCCGTGATTCCTCAAGAGCAAAGACGCGTACTCCTACGCCCACTGGATTACCAGACACGGCGGATACTCTAGAACAGGAGCTTGAAGAGCTATTAGCCGATCCGCCACCAATCGGCAAAGTGGAACCCGACACGGATATGGATGTTGACCTCGTTACAGAGCTTGTCGCAGAGACGTTAGATGCAGATGACGCCAAGATCGAAGATGTTGGTATTGAGGTTGACGTTGAAGATGAGCTTCTTAGCCTTTTGGATGACCAACCTACTCCACGGCGACCGGCTACAAAATCAATCAAGGCTGCACCAACGACTGTGAAGCTGCCGCCACCTGCTGGAACTAGTGGGGGAAGACATATTTCCCCTTCAGGCATGTCCCCGGTTTCCGTCCCGTCGCCTAATATTCCTTCTACTGGTCGATCGGCTTCTACGCGTCCAGCCTCTGAGCGGGGCTCGATGCCTCCACCCACATCCGTCGCTCCTGTACGAGGAAAAGAAGAAAAGGTGGTTGAACGAGGAAACAACGCTGCAGCTCCTAACAAGAAGAAGAAGGATGTGCCGTCAAAGGTGCGTTATCCTGTTCATAACACGCGACCATGTACATATGGCCTGATCTTTTTCATATATAGTCCGGTGCAAAAAATAAGGCCACTGCCGCCGTTTCCGCGGGGACGACATTAACGAAACCCCGAGCTAGACCTGGTCCAAAATCGAAGCCAAAAACTTCAGATGCCTCTCTTTCTGCTACTGCTGCCAAGTCAAAGACCACAACAGGGAGCAAGAAACCCGCTGCCTCACGATCAAGGTCGACTTCTGTCATGCCCAACGGTTCTGCAGGTCCTGAGAGTAACGAAACAAAGGTGGAGAAGCAGGAGGAAGAGGAGGAGTCAGATCAAGAAGACGACAAGTTATACTGCGTTTGTAAAACGACGTATGATGAGGATCGTTTTATGATTGCCTGCGATCGGTACGACTTACTTGGCGACGTGGTAACCGAGCTGACGTTTTGGTTGTATAGGTGTGACGAATGGTATCATACACAATGCGTGAACATGCCAGATCTTGAGGTTGACCTAGTGGACCAGTTTATATGTCCTCTTTGTATCGAAAGTGGGTCTGATTTTGTAGATTCTAACTATGATTCTCCTGTTGACCTTTTTCACAGAATACCCGCACCTCAATCTCAAGACGACTTATAAGACACGGTGTCTATATGGACTTCGGCATTCTGACCCCTCGTCCTCAGAGGCGTGCCATCGACCAGCTCGCGGCGCATTTTCAAAGTATTGTTCCGATGATTGTGGCCTCCAGTACATGCAGTCGCGTGTTGATGCATGGGCAAAGAAGGGTGGTAAAAAGGAAAAGCTCTGGGAAACCGTCAAGGATGCTGAAAAGAGGGAAGGTGTTGTGGTTTGCGTCATAGAGCCGAATGGTGCCAAGATGGATGTTGACACGAATAACGGGGACCCAACCCTCAAGCAGAAGAAGAGCAAGATCGAACGCGAGATTGCGAGGTTGAATGGACTCCTTGACTCTATTGTCAAATTGCGCGAAGATATTAAAAAGGAGATGGAATGTGTCGTGTGGCGCGAAAGGTTGTTGGAGTTGGCAACAAAAAGGGCAGAACAGATTGATGAATGTGGATGGGATCGGCGCCTCTGCTTTGGTGATGATCAATTGGGGAATGAGGTTTTTGAAAGCTATAATCTGCAGGATGGTGACACGGGCGATTCGAGTGGGGACTGGTGGTGCTCTGGGAAAAAAGTTTGTGACCGTCATGCAGGGTAAGCGTTTGTATCCAAGTTAAACCGCTCTTTGACTGGAACTTTTTTGAAATTTCAGTTGGCAAGCTGTTCGAATAAAGGATGTTTGCAAAGAAAAGGAGAAGAAGAACGATGCCCTATCAAACCTTACGACTCAAGAACGTGAAATCCGTAAACGGATTGAGGACCTCTTGGAACCTCATGGGCGCGACTGTAATGATGCTTCTGGTAAATTGCCGCTCACGGTGTCCAACGTCAAACTATCCAACGGCCACACCAAAGGCAAAACGAATGGCGACACGACTACGAAGAAGGGCAAAAAACGCAAAGCCCCTTCATGACATAGACTATATCCTAATTGTTCCCCTCGTAGACTCTCCGAGCAATGTACGTATTTTGTGCAGTTATTTTTTTCGCTTTGAAGTCATTGCTCTCGCTTGTTTACATATATGTTCTCTAGCTTCCTCCTAATTATGTAGCATGTTTTGGCTTTTTTTCTTTTGGGAAATCACTCGGGTCTCTGTCCTGATATCTGGTGGAAAGCAATGTAAGTATAACAGTAATACAATATAGTCCATTTCCCCTTCTAGTAGGCGTAATGAATCTGCCTGTTGAACGACGCTACTCCATGGGTAAAACATAGAGCAGCGCTAGTACCCATCTCCCTCGCCTCCTTCCTTGCAGAATCCCTTCTTTTCGAAAAGAATTTGAGATTTAGTTTCTTCGCGTTGCTTCTTTGTCTCAGATTCGGTCTTGTGAAAAGGTTCCAGTTTGTGCCAATCCACTTGTTGTAGAGGAATCTCATCTTCTTGATCAAGATCCTGTAAAAGAGTCGAGAGAAGTAGCAACGGAATATTTAGGACAACACACTATTTCGCCTAGAAGGACGACATTCTCGCCACGTATCAGATAAAGACCTCGCCAGCTTTCAGCATAGACATTTCCGTGATATATCCGCTCTACTGTTTCTTCTAACACGAGATTTGCTGGATAGAACTAATCGTAAGGCAGGGTCATAGTGGATACGTCACGAGCTCACCAAACTGATCATAAGAACGTAGTACACCATGAAGTTTGCGACCGTCTCGTAAAATGACAAGCATCTTCCCTAGGGAAAATCGAGCAAGAGTTCATATCAAGGTATAGAGAGAAGTGCTCAGGTGTGGTGAATGCTGCAGTTGACTTGGGGCAGACGTACTGTCCACACAATCCACGAGAGACCCTGAAGTAGTGAATGGGATGAGAGAGTCCATATTGTGAGAGGAGACAAGAAATGGCAGTTTAAGAGAGGAATAAGTGAAAGGACAAATAATACAGAGTGCGGGAAAATATGCAAAAAGGAACCGCTGGAAGCAGGATTTGAACCTACGCGGTGAAACACCAAGTGATAGTAAGAATTCAAATCACTCGCCTTAACGACTCGGCCATTCCAGCTCGCGGCGAAATAGCTACCGTGGGCACTCTTAGGTTACGACGCATCCTCTAAACCAAACGGAAAGACAACAAAACTATCTACATTATGACGGCGCAGCCGTGCCCGCGTATTCCCACTGTCCTGCTTCTGGTTTTTCCTCCAATGGTTCCCATCTAAACGCAGATCAGATCAGACCAAAGAATGATGAGCGAGAAACCCACGCTTTCCACTCAACCACCTTCGCGGCCAGACTGAGTTCGTCCGACGCGATCTCCAACGCCTCCTCAATTTCTCCTTCGTCTAACTGATTCTCAACTGCAGCGACATCTCCATTTGCATTTTTAATGATGTCAAGTTTGCGCAAGGTGACCGCCTCGACACCCTGTCGGTATACGGAAGACGAAGGAATGGACTTGAGAACAGAAAGCGTTTCCTCGTAGGTTTTTGTGAGTTGAGGTAGAGGGTTTGGATGTACGGCAAGACCAGTGAGGCCCGTTGTGCGTTTGAGGACGTTCGCGAGAGGACGAGTAACGCGAAGCATGGCCTGTAAACTGTGATACGGAGAGAACAGGTATTTGGCGGAGTCTGAATTGTCTTGGTCTCGTCTTGACCACCATGGCGGCAATCGCGCTCAACGCCCTGCCTTCCTTCCGTCATTCTCTCCTCATATCGTCTCGCACAGCATCCAGGTCCCTCTTTGCCGCGTCCCTCTTACCCGCATTTCTCACCTCCGCCTGGACAACCCCTTCACCACTCAAGTCGCTACTTGAGCTCATTCCACCTTTCCTTCTCGCCGTACCAAAATCAAAAATATCACACTCACGCAAGTCCATGCGCAGTGCGAACAAGGGGTTGAAGGATAAGCAAAGTGTGTTTTTTTTGAGTGTTAGTGTGGAGGATAGTCCACTCACGCCTCACCTCCAGACATTGTCAACTGTCCTGCATGCGGGCAACCCAAACTTGCACACCACCTCTGCCAAAGTTGTTATGGCTTCTTGACCCGGATGTGGAAAAAGAAAAAAAGCGAAGAGATGCCCGACTTGTAATAAATGTGTGTTCACCAATTCCTTTCGATGTTTCTTCGCATCCCGCTGACCAAAAGTTCAGATCTCAAACCCTCTCTGCCGCATTGCTTACTAGTCAACGTAACATACCACACCTATTCTATTGTCCATAATGAATCCTGTAGAAATATACTTCCACGTGACCATCGTTCTGAGGGCGATCGGGACGGGCACTCGCTGGGCAAGAAGCCATTCATAAGCCGACCATGTCCTAATATTTCCCCCGCATTCCCCACATGTTCCTTTCTTCTTCCCTTGTCTCCCGTATTCCCCCAATCGTCCGTGCCGCCTCAACTCAGGCTGCTCCTCGTGGCCTGGCCGCCATTCTTCAGAAGAACCCTGACGATGTCGTCATTACCTTTGCGAAGCGTACTCCCATCGGAAGGGCCAAGAAGGGACAATTCAAAGACGTGCCCGTCGATGAGTTGCTTTATGCTCTCTTCAAGGCAAGTGTGTTCTTTCCATGTTCCTCGACATACATCAACCATTGCACCCAGGCGACCCTCGACAAGACCAAACTCGATCCTTCCAAGATAGACGATATATGTGTTGGTAAGAATACTGTTTTTAGCCCTCACCACCTTGTCTGATCTCTGCAAGGAACATGTCATCCGCCCTCACCCTTGTATATGTCGCGTGCTGCAGCCTTGGCTGCTGGGATACCTCACCATGTGCCCATCTCAACTGTGAACCGGCTCTGCTCGTCGGGTTTGATGGCAATACGTAGTATCGCTCAATCTATCCAGGCAGGAGAGGCATCCCTTGGTCTTGCCCTCGGTGTTGAGAGCATGAGTCTCAAGTCAGTATTTGTGCTCTCAGTCTCGACTCTCACCCTCACAGGGCAAATCACTAGTCCCCGTCCAACACCAGAAGTGTGCGAGGCGGTGAGTAAATCACATGAAGCCCATGATTGTATCCAGGTATGATTCGGCATCTACGACGAGATCTCCTGCCTCACATTTGTAGCCTATGGGTTGGACATCGGAGATGGTCGCAGAAACATACAAGGTTTCGCGGCAAAAGCAAGACAAGTACGCGTTGATCTCGCATGAGAGAGCCAATAAGGTACTACTCAATTGCCGCTCCTTTCTTTGCTCATTGTCAATATCGTATAGGCATTTTCAGCAGGCATTTTCCAGGATGAGATCATTCCGATTGATATCAAGGGCACCGTGCATTCCAAGGACGACACGATACGACCAAACGTGAGCGCTGAGTCGCTTGCCTCCCTGAAACCAGTGTTCCCCAACTGGGGTGAGGCCTCTACCACAGCTGGAAATGCCAGTGGCATCGGCGACGCGGCAGCCATATGCGTACTTGCTACGCGTGAGCGGGCGCAAAGAGATGGCTTATCTATTCTTGGCAAATGGGTTAGCAGCGCGATTGTTGGTATGTCCTGTTCAATGAAAAGAATAATTGGTCTGTCAATGACTTGACCAGGTGTTGAACCTAGATACATGGGTATCTCGCCAATCTACGCAATTCCCAGAGTCCTTTCGCAGCTTGGTCTGACGAAGGAAGATATTGATGTCTATGAGGTATTTTACTGAGTTCAAATGTTGTGTGATAGCGTTCACAGGCTCTCATATCAGATCAATGAAGCATTTGCATCACAATTTGCTTACTGCGTCGAAGAACTCCAGATCCCGATTGAGAAGATTAATCCAAAGTATGTGGTCCGCTTTGTTCGTTCAACTGTGAATTAACCGAAATGTCATGGGCAGTGGCGGGTCCATTGCCATCTCTCATCCAGTCGGGATGAGTATGTTCGACCAACTTCTAGAGTGATCAATCTGCTAATAATTTTTCGTTCAGCCGGTACTCGTCAAGTTGTAACTGGTCTAGCGGAACTCCAGCGAACTAATGGAAGGCTCTTGTGCACTAGTATGTGTGTTGGTAGTGGCATGGGTGCTGCTGGTGTCTTCGTCAATGAATCACGCCACTGAGTCCAGCCTAAATGGGTATTGCGCCACGACATAAAGGTTGATATTGAATACACATGGACTTCTAGTATCTACTAGGGAACACCAATCAGCAAGGGAAGGACTTGACCTGAAAAAAAGAGTTTACGTTAGTAATTGGAACGAATATGAAGTGTTTGGCAAAATGTGAAAAAAGAAAACATCTCAGCAAGTCATTCATGTCAGTGAATCACGCGAGCGAGACAAAGTCCCGTAACTCGTGAAACAGGTCTACTAAGAGGTGCCAAAGGTTGTAAGATAACAACACTCGTCATTGAAAGGGGAGAAAGCCGGATATCCGAGAAAAGGGAGGAAACTTACTGAAGGGGTAGAGATAGACGGCGTGGGAAGGAAGCAGAGAGGAATGATATACGGGAGATCCGGCAAATTGCGGTGGTACTGTCTATTTTCTCAAGCCACAGGGAGCGCGTGACCTGGATTACTGGGCGATCAATTTTGAAGGCAAGGTCGTCGTCGTCGCCAGTCTAGTTCTCTCCTCAAGATGTCTGCCCAAATCAGCAAGAAACGCAAGTTTGTCGCCGACGGTGTCTTCCGCGCCGAGCTCAACGAATTTTTCACTCGCGAACTCGCCGAGGAGGGATATTCTGGTTGCGATGTCCGAGTTACCCATGCCCGCACTGAGGTGATCCCGTCCTTCCTCTCTTGTCTCTACCAAATCACTCAATTCTATAATCAAGATTATTATCCGTGCCACCCACACCCAGGAAGTTCTCGGCGAGAAGGGCCGCCGCATTCGTGAACTTACTGCCCTCGTCCAAAAACGTTTTAAGTTCCCTGAAAATTCCCTCGAGCTTTATGCCGAGAAGGTCCAATACCGTGGTCTCTCTGCTATCGCCCAGTGCGAGAGCTTGAGATACAAGCTCCTCGGTGGTCTTGCTGTCCGCCGGTGTGTACCAAGCTTAATTATCGTTCCAAATTCTTCTGATCGCCCATTCTAGTGCTTGCTACGGTGTTCTCCGTTTCGTCATGGAGTCCGGCGCTAAGGGTTGTGAGGTTGTCGTCTCTGGCAAGCTCCGTGCTGCTCGTGCCAAGTCCATGAAGTTTACCGACGGCTTCATGCTCCACTCTGGTCAACCTGCCCGCGACTTTGTTGATTATGCCGTCCGTCATGTGCTCCTCAAGCAGGGTGTCCTTGGTATCAAGGTTAAAATGTCTGTCGTTGATTTTTTAAATTCAAACACACATTTCTGAACCCTTTTTTTTAGCATGAAGGGATCTGATCCTGAGGGCCAGACTGGTCCTCGTAAACCCCTTCCTGATTCCGTTCAAATCTTCGAGCCTCCCGTCGACAAAATCGTTTCCGAGCCCTCATCTGAACAAAGAGAGCCCCTCCCTCAGGCACCCGCACAGGCTGCAGAGGAGACTTTGGTGGCTCAGGAGGCTTACCAACCGCCAGCCGAGGATTATTCTCAGCAGCCAGTGTTTTGATCCGTTTTAGTTCTTATAATACGACTTGAATCCATTCACTGTATATATCGTCCTTTGTCCAGCATGATATCACGGTATCAGTCAGAACAACAATGCCGAACAACAATATAACGGCTATGACGGACGAAATCGTACTTTCTGAGTCACACTACTACCTGCTAATCCCCCTTGTGGCATGGCAAATGATAAGGTCTCGTTCGTTTGCCGCGAACTGATCGTGACCTCTATAGAGCTTAATGTCTGCGATGGATCAGAAACGACGAGCTCTCCAGAATTAATCCTATAAATTAGGGCGCTGTTTCCGTTCACTGAGATTGTGATAGGCTCTCGGGATAGAGGAGTGATAGTAGTAGCGCCACCATTAACGTCCCAAAAGACAATCATGCACAGTTTGTGAACTTCATCGTATATCGCGGATACATGTGCATCGTTCTGCACTGTTTGAAGACGAAGTTTCTTGTTCTTGTTCGAGAACGTTGCAAGGTCCATGCCAGGGAAGACGGTGTATGCGATTGGTGTTGAAGGGGAATTATGATTGATCCAAGCGGCGAACAAGTCGACATTAGCAGGAGGCTGCGTTGAGGTTCCTATCGTAGACCAGTTGCCAGTTTTCTGTCCCGCCTCCACAGTCAGGTTGGCAGAATCGCCTAGCGACAGAACGTATCCCACGTTCCCGTGCCACAGAGTTTGTAACCTGGTTCCGTCAAGGATCACTTCATCTTTAACAACGGAAGTTGTATGGAGACGTTGATCGAGTACAGAGTACACTGGGGCACTGGTAGTTGATGTGATGTTTGCTATCATCACATGCTGCACATCGTCATCGAGGAAGAACCAAGCTTTCTGCCATTTCAGAGAGTTGGTGAACGGGTTTGTATACTTCATAACAGCGAGTCCTCTTTGCCCATCCGAAACTCCGCCTACGAAGTTCTCAATTCCCGTGAACTGTGTATGGCCACAGCTCAAAATGGTTGCTCCATAATCGACTGTTATCCCCGGAATAAGATTCCAGTCCCAGGCAACAGCAATGTCTTCGTACTCATCACCACGAAGGTACGTGTATACCGTTCCGTCAGAGAGATGGAATCCAAAAGGCTACAGCTTTATCTTTAGCATACGATATTCCCAAAATTCATCCGATGCTTACATTCTGGGAATTAGTACATTCTGTGTTCTGAGTTCTTGATGAGTACATCTTGACAGTGGTGACGAAATTAGGACCACGGTGAACCTGGTATCTAGGTAAGCGTGGCTTGCGTCCCTTTGTATCAAGGTCCTACCATATAATCATTCGTAAAGAACATCCGGTTTCCCTCGAGACTCCCTGCATTAGCATTCATCACGGTATTTGACAAGCTCTTGGCAAATGTAACCAAAGATTTTGAAGACCACATTTGTCCCAATTCAAGAACCTGCGTCAGATTCAATTTAATGCTTTCAGTGGCCCTAGGGTTTGATTGATGAACAGACTGCTCTTGAATCACTGGTGGCGTAGCTTACTGCGCGTCGATTACAGGGAAACTGATGAATCTTCCTAACACAGACTGATGAAATCGTTTAGTATCCCATCCAGATAAACGGAAATGACATACGAAATCCCAGTGCAGGGTGTTCGTTACAGAGTTCTTGTAGATCATCCAGCGATCGCCATCAAACAGGGTTCCCAATGCAGCCTGTGCAGTAGCATCCGCAGCAAACTGAGTACCCCCAGCCTCTATCTCAAAACCAAGAATATCGTTGGTACTATACGCGCACCATTCGTTAGTAAAATATACTAGTGACGAAGAGCCAAAGGCATACTAGTCCTTGCCTGAGAAAACAGTTTGAGAAAAACATTCTAATGGACTAAAGAGCTCCCTCACCATAATTCCCATTGTAGATGATACCGCTATGCTGTCCTAGTAATAGACTGGTCAATATCATAAAGATTCACCGGAACGATGTCTTGTATTCACCAAAGGATCCATCGGCACGAATCCCATCAGCTTTGACGTTGTTTTCAACGGCAAGTTCCAAATGTATCCTTCGATAGGCATCGGTAAGTATTGCGAGATCAGCCGTGAGGAGGGAGAAATCAATGCCGATGCTAGCAACGTCTAAAGCATTTGCTCCAGTTAAGAATCCGACGCCTGGAATATAGGTATCAAAGGTATTATATGAGCGGATCAACATGTCAGTACAACTGACAACCTCGGCTGGAGCAAGAGTTCCATTCAGTAGAACGCAACTTTGCCCTGCAAGGTCCGGGATTAGGATGATCTGTAGCCTATTCAGAAGGTCGATAGTGTATTGGTCATTTTACTTACATTAGAAAACCAATTGGTATTCCTGTGGGTTCGAGATTAATTTGTTCCAAGACCGCTAGCCGAACGAACACCTACCACAGTGAGTTGTCAGGATTGGTACATGGGCACGATGCAGCAGTTCCTCCTGATGCAAGGCAGGCCACGTTCGTCATGTCTCGCGAAAACCAATAGTTCATCGCTCTTGAAATAGCTGCCCTGATCACGTTGTCCTTAACGTTTTGTTCTGCGCCGACGAGACCACCATGCCAAGCAGCCGCCATTACCACTGAAGGTGCAAGCTTGAATATACAATTAATGAGAGCTCGAAAAGACTGACGAATGCGCTGCCAATGCTCCTGAGCCGGCCAATTTGCTCGACGAGCAGCACAACCAGTCGTGTAATCAACTTCGCTATCAGGCCATTTTCCATCTGGTCCCAGGGAAGAAAGCCTAATCAATCAATTTTCGTCAGTGAAATCACAACCCGTAATAAGAAAAGGACATCAAACCAAGCAGAAATGCCACTAGCGCCATTAGGAAGGGAACCAATAATTGAGGTCAACCGACGCTCGTATATGGTAACAATATCTTGCTGAGCTGGATAGCTCGTCGCCTTAGGCAGAGCGGTTGAAGAACTCGCAATACTCAAAGTGCTACTAGCAGAAGTCACTGAACTAGACGTCCGATCGGAAGTGTAGGGGCTAGAAATGGAGGTTGCTGTTACAGGAGTCTGAGACGGATAGGACATATGGACCGAAGACGTGACGTTATCACTGAGGGGCCTCGATGAGGCAAGGATGCTCGCAGTGGAGAGAGGTTCATTAATAGCAGCACAACTAGAAGGACGGAAGTAAGGGAGGGTGACAAGAATGAGACCGAAGGGCAGCCGACTGCACTTCATCATCCCGACGCACCGCAATGTCCTGCGATATTCATACTTATACCATGCGCAAATATTGCGGCTTAAATACACGCGTGACTATCATCGATACTTCGATGCGGCCATGAAGGCATTGGAGATCTCAAATCATATTCAGAAGTTACGCGATGTGCGTAGGCTAACCCCCCGTAAGGCCTCCGCTCAGGGCATCATTGATCCTAGAAGTCTGCGATGTGTGGAGAGAATCCAGACTGAAGGAATGGTCTGCCAGTTCTGTAAGGAAGGCAAAGTGAAGTGCCAGTAAGAGTATTAAGTTAGCGTGGCAGACAAATTGGCCACATGGTCTAGGGACGGCGTTTCGACTAGTATGTGGGGCAAAATTGTCGGAGTCAAAAGGGTCGCGACGAACCAGCTGACCTCCGATACATGAGGTTTAAATTTACTCAGCCCAACGCGGGCTGATAGCAGAGAGTAGCGACCCAAGGAGAGAGACTGGCACTCTCTCATGTCATGCGGTTATATACAAATTGAAAGCCTGACACCATACTTCGTTAACTTCAAAATGGTTAAAAACTGCTCGAGATTGGCTCGACATTCTGAAGATGGTCAAGAAAAGTTTCCAGAAGAGATAGAGGTAAAAACATCATTATTTCAAACTAATGACTGCGTAACACTACTTCCTGCGAGCCCACCAGTCGGCAAGTTGATCGCCAAAACTTTGAACCTATCCTTTCCCCAGAGGGAAGGTATGGGGCCAGATCCAAGAGTCAAATTAAGCGTAATGTTGGTGAGCAACTGGGTAGGATCTGAGATGGTCACAACCCAGGTGTCTGTGCGAACGATAACAGCAGAGTTACCCGTAGATTTGACCGTGACGGGTGCGTTCCCAACTGTAGAGGGAATGGTAACTGATCCACCGGTATTAACCCAAAATACCAACATAGCCGTATTATGAGCGACGTCTAATATTGCGGAAATGCTGCCGTCATTGCGAATCGACTGAAGCTGAGATGCTTGTGACTTTTGCTGGAATGAATCAAAAGTAGTCCCAGGATAGATTGTGTAGGAGGCAGAAGAGGTGGTGTCGGTATGGTTCAGCCACGCAGCAAACAAGTCAACAGTGGTGGGTGGATCGTTCGCGGTCCCGATTGCTTGCCAAGACCCAGTACGATTACCAAGCTGCAATGAAAGCGAGGTGCCAGGATTCGATGTATTCAAGGTATAACCAATCCCACCATGCCACAACGAAATGGCGGAGGTGAAGTTACCGCTGTCCGCAGCGACTCCATTGACGAACACTTCTCCGGAACGCCTGCGTTGATCCAAAACGGAAAATACGGGTGCAGATGTCGAAGAAGTTATTCTAGCCACCATAACGAACTGAACATCATCTTCCAGAAAGAACCATGTTTTACGCCAATTTAACGTTTTCGTCGTCGGAGTTTCATACCTCATTGCTGCGACACCGATGAAACCGTCCGAAGCTCCCCCGACAAGTGGCTGAGTGCCAGTTTTACGAGTGGTGTCGCAAGTCAAAGGGGTTGCGTCATAATCCACCGTGATTCCTGGAATAAGATTCCAATCCCACGCGGCAAAAATATCTTCATATTCATTGCCCTGAACATACGTATAAAGAGTACCATCCGCGAGATGGAACCCAAAGGGATTCTGAGAATTTGTACATTCAGTGTTCTGAGTTCGATTGGAATACATCCGTAGAGTAGTGACATATCCATTTCCACGTTGTACCTACAGCATCTTTGTGGTGAGATTGAAGAATTCCATGATGGCGAGTCCATCTTACAATGTAGTCATTCGCGTAGAACATACGATTTCCTTGAAGTGCACCAGCGTTTGCATCAGTTGTGTTCAACATCAAGGTGCTGTATACTTGGGAAATAGTTGGTGAATCCCACAGCTGGGCCAGAACTTGGAGTTGTGTAGAGTTGATCTTCAAGTTGGCGGTCGCTCTAGGTCAGGACGGTGAGACAATAAGTATCAAGTTATATCAATCTAGCTTACTGATTGAGAGAGACTGGAAGGCTAATGATGCGACCCAAAACGGACTGGAGCTTTTATCAGTAATACTCTAACGCGTTCGACCACCCGATGTCACTTACGAAATCCCAGTGCAAGACACCAGTGACAACATTACGAAAGATCATCCACTGGTTTGCGTCAAGTAAAGTTGTAAAGGCATCCTGGGAGGCTTGAGTGGCCTGAAATCGTGTTACGTCTGCTGCAATTTCTAAGGCCAAGATATCGTTGGTACTGATCAAGTTCCTTTAATTCTCTGGATCAATATGGTGATATCAAGTGACATACTAATCTTTGCCTGAAAGAGAACCGTGGAGGAAGCGGAATTAGATATCGTAATGAAGAAACCAACTGCAGTGCTCACCGTAATTTCCATTATAGATAATGCCTGCATGCTGTCCTGCATGGAAATATATATGCCTGAATCCCCACAATTCTATGACTCATAGCCTTACAACCGAGACTCACCGAAAGAGCCATCGGCTCTTATGCCATCTGCCTTGATGCCGTTCTTGATAGCAAGCTCTGCATGGACCCTTGCATATGCCTCTGACACTAAAGTTAGGTTCGAAGAGGATAAACCTAGATCGATCCCGATACTGGCAATGTCTAGTGTATTCGCGCCAGTAATCGCACTGACTCCATTGATCCCGGTCTGGAATGTGTTGTAGGCTCTTCCTGTCATCACCGCACAGCTTGATTGTTCTGATGTAGTGAGACTGTCCCCAAGCAAAAGACACGCTTGGCCAACCCATGTGGGTATTAAAATAATCTGGTAGATTCGTTTTTAAGAATAAAATACAAGATACAAAATCATTCAACAACTGACATTGGAGTCCCAATTTTCATTCCAGAATCCAGGTGTTGAACATGGGCAGGCTGCTGTTCCCCCGAAATCCAGGCATGCAGGAATGGTAAAGTCTTGAGAGAACCAAAAGTTCATGGCACTTGATATTGCGGCTCTGAGCTGTGGATCTCCCGCATACTGATTCGCATTCTTAAGCCCACCATGCCATGCAGCAGCGAACGTGTCTGATGGGAATGAACTTGAAGAACCAAAAACTCAGAATGAATAGGAATACACACTAATACGGCTCCAGTGACTTTGAGCCGGCCAGCTCGCTTTCTGTGCATCACAGCCTGTGGCATAGTTGACATCAGGCCATGACCCATTCAAAGCCAAAGTGGAAAGCCTATGCGACATTTATCTCGAGGGAACTCAAAATTGCTTTGCAGCAATGATTTCGAAAATTACCAGGTCGCGATTGACGTTGCCCCAGTGGTTCCGTATATGATTCCATTGAGCCTGTTGCTGCGTAGGATATCAATGTCCGCTCCATTGACTGT
Organism: Termitomyces titanicus; assembly: GCA_017657335.1. Classification (NCBI taxonomy): domain Eukaryota; kingdom Fungi; phylum Basidiomycota; class Agaricomycetes; order Agaricales; family Lyophyllaceae; genus Termitomyces; species Termitomyces titanicus. The sequence continues at coordinate 8,805 of JAGGAX010008345.1, read as the reverse complement.
GGTGAGAACGAGGGGAGAAAGTGCGAAGGCAACAGCGATGAAAATATTTCGCTTCATCTCGGGATTGGTGTACCGGGTTCAGTCTCTTTCAATATTTATACTCCATAATTCCCTTGCTTGTGACTCAGGCGCGACTAGAGCGTGGAATGGCCGAAACGACAGCATATGGGTGGACAGGCTCACCAAGACTCGGAGTCACTTCGCATGTAAAGCATGGAGCTATCGCTCTAGAAGAGCGGCACATCATCGGTTCTTGCCTATACAGATCTATACACTTCAGGCAACAGCTTCAAACAGAGATTGATCATGGCGAAGCAGAAAAGATCACGGAGGACGCGTGAGGAACATGACTCAAGAGTCACCTAAAGCATGCGGTCTAGTGATCGGGGGATCCTATTTCTGTAACGAACGACCTAAAAACATGATGCATAAAGGCGAGCAACTAACCATCTTCTGTGATGTTGAAGTAGTTGAACTATTGAGCTCTCTGTCTTTGAATTTCAATCTTTTGTCGACAGCAAGAATCATATATAGAATTGGGTTAAGCAGATGCTCGGAGTAAATCCATCTCCTTCTCAATGATGATCCGAGATTTGCGACGAGTCGCGTAGCACGTTTTCCCGATTGTCTATCACTTGTTCCTCCTGTGGGAGATAGTCTCTGCAGAGTCCATCATTGTGAATTGACATTGAATTTAGTCAAGGAAATGATGACCGGAACAGCGTAAAATGCGAATGCAACCCAAGCCACTAGTGATCATTTTTGAAGTAGTCGAAGCCACAAGTGAAAACATGACTCACTGGTGAAAGCGTTCCCTATTGCTGCCATAAGTTTCGGTCCTTTTTGTCCCTCAAGAGCAATGGTATTATTAAAATCCTGAACGGCTTTCCCAAACCACATCCGGACAATCAAGAATGAGGTGAGACCTGTTTTCCTATGAGTTCAGTTGAAATGGGATGGAGAGATTATCACAACCTATTAAGAAGCCGATGAAGCCGGTCCATGCGGAGATACGCTGAATCAAAGGTCGATGAAACACCGTGCCAAACTTCCCCATTTTGTGGTGGAAAGAAATCAGGGTGAAAGTCACAAAGAATGAGACTGAAAACCCCAGCGATATAGCGATGAAGGCAGGCGTTGAGGCTGTAGGAGGAGACAAGAGCAGGCTGGGCGCACTGCTGGGAAGTACTGATGTGTCTAGCGCAATGGGGTCAGGCAAATGGAAAGAGAGTTTTGTAAGGTAGCATGCACCATAGACAGGAGTCAAGGTTGGGCTCGTACAATTCACTTGAGCCGATTTGCGGGCTTGAGAGCATGAACCTTCTATTGCGTCAGTCGCCTGATATCGATATGTCATGTCGAAGACAAACCTAAAAGGCCCAAAAAAATACTCGGTCCGTCCACATTGCCTCCTTGAACCAATGATGTTGCCGGTGTCACGGTGAGAAGAGCAACCTGATTGCGCAACATGACTACAGGAGCCAGGAACGCGAACGAGGAAAGCAAGAGAGATGTAAGAAGAAGAAGGGGGCCAAGATATTGAGTAGCGGCTTTGGATAGACCTGCAATCATGAAGACTAGTCTGAGGCAGTCCGAAAGGAAGGTAAAGGATTAAAAACTATGGTAGAAAAAGAGAAGATTTGACAGGTAGCTCGCTCTGCGGCTGAATGGAAAGGGCGTGCTCTTGTTGCTCTACACAGCAAGATTCTTATAGGAGGATGGTGCGCCCTCCATTATTCCCGAACGAGCGCAAGAAAACGAGTAGGACAAAAGACGGATAGTTAATGACAACGGATAACGTCGACAACCATTGTTCTCCAGAAGCGCTGGAATGGACGTGCCATAGACGTGTTCGACAACCGGGGTGCGTTTCCAAAGTTGCAAGGGAGGGGTTTGTGCCTTTTGAGGCAACTGATGATGGCATTTTTGAGATCAATACACTTCTAAACAAGAAGAGTTTATTCTTTCCATCCCATGGTGATGGCCTTGCCGCACCCTCAATTTTCTGAATTACAAGTTCTTTCAGGTCTGGTCGATACCAATCCAGCATGCTTTGCCCTGGGAAACGAAGATATTCGCTCAGCCGCCCTCAATGCCGCCAAATTTTTATTCGACCTCGGTGCGAGTCTTTATTCCTCTGCCACCTAACCCGTTTCTGATACATCTACATCTCTATCAAAGCTGTATCTTCTGAGAAGTCATCAAAACCACATATAACCCAACTGATAACCTCTCTCGAGCCGTCTTTCGCTCCACAGACGCGATCGCAGAGTATCGCAAAAGGAAAACGGAAGCGGACACCCAGTCCACCACCTCCCAGACCTGTCGTAGCCAATACACCAATTAACTCCCTCTTCATTGAAGGTATGAACGACGAACAGGTTTGGACCCAGCTGGATCTACGTTCCAAACATATATGCGAAACCCTTGAGCATGTTCTGGAAGGCAGCCCTGAGAGAGACACGGAAGACGAAATGGAGGATGGTAGTTCCGAAGATGAATTTGATGACGACGAGGATCTAAATAGGATGTTGAAAGCCATGGCTAATGGTGAAGACGTCGATTTCGAGTCTTTCGCCGACGAGGACGTCACTGGGAGCAGCGAGGTAGAAAGTAGTGAGGGTGATGAGGGAGATCTGGACCATGAAGACGACTTGCCAGAGGGTGTCACAGACCTGCGCGATCCGTCCTCTGACGAGAGCGATACCAACTTGAACTCTTCGTCTTTCCCTCTGAAGCGTAAACCTCCCAGTTATAAATCAAGAAAACATTCTGGGCTTGATGACGGATTTTTTGACTTGGTTTCCTTTAACGCTGAGACAGAAGAGGTAGAAGCCAAGTCAACCACCGGGGGCCGGTTAGGTGAAGATGAGGACTCAGACGACAACATGTCGATCGACCTCTTTGCTGCAGTCGACGACGACGACGAAGGCCTAGATGATACAGAAGGAGGCGCGGGGGGTAAGAGCGTGATTTTTGCTTTTGACCATTATTATCTAACAATCGTTCTCAGAGGCTATGTATGATGATTTCTTTGTGTCACCCCAAAGAACAGCTCCAGTCAAGCGTCAGCTAGATGGCGTTTCGAAGAAGTCTGGAAAAGTCCGGTTCCACGAGGAGGTCAGGGTTAAAAACATTAGGGCGAAAGGGAAGAATCTCCCACTGTACACAATGGATAATAATGACGAGGAGGATGAGGACGAGGACGAGGATGAGGACGAGGATGATGAGGATGCGGATGAGGATGAGGACGAGGAGGGGGACGAAACCGAGAGTCAACACGACAATGTGTCTCAACGCCAATTGGAGGACGATCTTGAGGGCTCTCAGGTATCAGATGAAGATGAAGATAACATTTTTGACGGCACAAGAAGAGAAATAATAGAAAGGTTGAAAGATGACCTTTTTGGCGACGAGAGGGATGATGTAGACAAAAATGGTCAGGTTTTTCAACCTGTGTCGGGTCCTGTATCTGATTCATTACTACAGATCTTTCGACGCACGAGAGGAGAATGGCTGAGCTCCAGGAACAGATAACAGAATTGGAGTCTGAAAATGTTGGACCCAAAGACTGGGTGTTAATGGGAGAAGCTAGTTCCCGGTCACGTCCACAGAATTCTGTCCTCGAAGAAGATCTTGAATTTGAACGAGCGATGAAAGTTGTACCCGTTGTGACCGAAGAAACAGTGCGTAGCCTTGAGGAACGGATCAAAGCACGAATTTTGGAAAATCGTTTCGACGACGTTGTTCGCATCCGTCCGATAGACGACAAACCTTTCTTACCCTCTCGTGTCTTCGACTTGAAGGATACGAAATCAACTCAATCATTGGCTCAGATTTATGAGGACGAATATGTTGCGAGTCGAACGGGTGGAGTGGCTGGTGAGGACCGTGATGGAAAGTTAAAGAAGGAACATGAGGATATCGAGAAGCTTTGGGAAGGCATATGTCACAAGCTCGATGCGCTGTGCAATTCGTATTTCATACCAAAACAGGTATATGGTTTTCCCTTGACCCTCTACTCTGCTTAACTCATTTGCATTAGCCCAAGGCAACCATCTCGACCGTTTCTAATGTGTCTACGGCGGCTTTAGAGTCTGCACTCCCCACAACAAAGTCAATCACCACCATGTTGGCACCTGAAGAAGTGTTCGCTCCTTTAGCCGCTGACCCTCGAGCAAGAAGTGAACTCACACCTGCCGAAAAACGAGCTTTGCGAGGACGAGAACGGAAGGCAAGGAAGAAATCCCGAGATGCGTTGGATAAAAACGTCGATAAGTTCGCGAAAGCTAGAACCATCGGCTCACTCAAAAAGCAGAAAAAGGCAGCCTTGGAAAGTGTTGTCAAAAGTGGAAAAGGAGTTACGGTTGTGGGCAAACCGAAGAAAGAACTAGGGAAGGGTCGGGGTAATCGGTCGACATGACCTTTAATATCGATTTGGGTTCAGAGAACTTTGATTCTTAATTGGCCTAGCCATACCCTTTGTGCACTTTCGTGCTGGTTCCAACGACGGAAGGGTGACACTGTAAGAATCAGATGATAAGTTAAAGCCATAGTGATTTACGCGGGCAAAATGACTACATAGCATGACATGATCAAAGCTTAAGAGCATAACGTATATTTAATAATGCTGCAGCAGGGAGGCAGGATGTGTTTCCGCAACTCCGCTCGCAGTCTCCGCGGATGCTTGTACAATTGTATCTGAGGTTGTCGGCCGGCCACTCAATTGCATCGTCACGTGAATGGAATGATGGTTACCTCACCTCAAGCCCGCCCCACCATACTACTGACAACCACAAACCTCCACAGGACACTCATTACATTATGCCACTCTTCAAACGCAAAGAACAAAATCTCATCCCTCCAGTAGTGCAAGACACTTCTCGTTCGGGTGGAGCTAGTCCTACCTCCCGATCTCCGTATCATTCCAACGCCAGCACCTATGTTGCGAGCCGAGACGGCGATCCTTATCATACCCCTAGCAGCCGCAGCGATCGATACAGGTCCACCACCAGCCAGCCTCCGTCTTACTCCACAGAAGATTCCTTCAGAGACAAATACAGCAGGAGTAATGGGGTTGGTGATGTTTACTCCCGTGGCACAGCAGAGATCGAGAAAGATCGTAACGAACTTTTTGCTGGTTATAACCCACAAAAATCTGGATCTGGACGATTCTTTGATGGTCCACAATCTGGACGACCGGAGCCGAATCCAGGCGAAGAGAATGAAGAGGACGTAGAGGGGATCAAACAACAAACTCGCTTCACTAAACAAGAGAGCGTCAACTCGACAAGAAATGCTCTTCGGATGGCGCGGGAAGCTGAGGAAACCGCCCGCAGCACTTTAACACGTCTTGGGGATCAATCAGGCATGTATTTTCTTTCCCCCAAACTATATCAATGTACTTGATTTGTGACTGTAGAAAAGCTTGCGAACACTGAACGTCACTTGGACGTGGCCAAGGGCCATTCCGCTCGCGCAGAGGATAATACCAATGAACTTAAGCAGCTCAATCGCTCGATCTTCCGACCGGTCATTACTTTCAACAAGGATGCGAAACGTGCTGCGCAGGAAGCAAAGGTACAAGCACGCTATGACGAAGAACGTGACGAGAGAGAAAAGACTATGCTGGACATTAGAGAAACTCAGAACCGCCTTGGACGAGCGGCCACTTATGGTCGTGGGAACGACGAGGAAGAACTCCTCGGTAGTGGAGTCAGAGCTAGGTTCAAGACAGCAGAACAACAGGCGATCGGCAGAGAGCAAAGGAAACGCTATCAATTCGAAGCGACAGCCTCCGATGACGAGCTCGAGGATGAATTGGACAACAATCTGGATGAGATTAGCGAAGTCTCCAAACGGCTCAAAGCCCTTGGCATGGCTATGGGTTCTGAGCTGGACAATCAGAATCAGAGAATTGACCGGATTGAAGGCAAGGCTGTTCGGGTTGAGCAGAGGCTCCACATGAATACTCAGCGTGTAAGTAACCATCCCTTTCCATCACTCTTTTTCCTTACGCATTCGTTCTTCTGCAGCTCAAGAACATTAAATAATGTAGCCATTTTGTCCTTTCTTTCGAATTCTTAACTACGACTCAATACATAGACATCACTGCTGGCACTGGAACATATTTCTATCAGAAAAAGTGTAAAAGAAAGCTGTCATGCCATTTCTAATGCACATATTTCTGTGGGAAAAAGACTTTAAACAAAGGAAGATGACTATTTCTAAGGGAAAAAGCTGACAAAGAAATGGCATAACAGCTTTCTTTGTCACTTTTTTCAAGGGAAACATGTTCCAGCCCCAGCAGTGTGCATGTAATTCATTCTACGCGATCACGTGCAAATCATATGACTTGGATTTATTGGATCAAGTCAAAAATTGGCTCCGTTCAAATTTGATCTCGACCTCTTTTGCCAACAAACCCTCTGGCGAACCGTTTAGAAAATTCGCGCATCTCGTTGCTCAGGCCTTCCAACATGGTTTCCGAATATGAAAAAGAGAAAGCCCGAAATATAGAAAGAGTAAGTAAACCGTAAAGAACACGTTAGCTTTTCCACTAAGCCTATTAGAATGCAGCTATATTGAGAAGCCTTGGGCTCCATCAGCCTCTTTTTGAACCGCCAGAACAGAAGCCAAAGACAACGAAGTCGACTCAGAAAAGGAAAGCATCTATTGAAAACGACGAAAGCAGCCCGGCCATCAAAGTGGCGCGACTGGAATCGCCTGCTCCTGGCGGAGTGCGTCGAAGCGCCAGGACTTCTGGGAAAAAAGTAGACTATAAGGCGGAACAGAAACTAAGCGCCCGCCTTCTAATAACAGACAAAGCGGACCCACCTCGGGCTACCAGCCAAGTTCGACGATATGACCCGTGAGTGATTCTTAGGGGGCTTTGTTAAACCGGACTAATCTCAATCAATGAAGGAAAACATTCGGCTCTATACCAGATGTTAAGGTTGGTTCTTGGTGGAGAAGTAGGGTGGAGTGTAGTCAAGATTCAATCCACGCGTATGTTTTTTTTTCTTGTCAATAGCGAGCTGTGTCTCAAAAAAAAAAAAAAACTGCACAGTCCTACTGTAGCAGGTATTTCTGGGTGTTCAGAAGGTGCCTATAGTGTCGCACTCAGCGGCGGATACGAGGACGATGTCGACCTTGGATATGCGTTGTGAGTTTGAATCTTCATTGTTGAAGCGACATTACTTATAATCTGCGATCAGCACGTATACTGGTTCCGGTTTGTTACGGCTTTTCAAGAGAGTTTTATCTTGATCTGAATAATCTCAGGTGGCAGAGATCTTAAGGGAACAAAAACGGCTCCCAAGAATGTTGGTCCATTTACCTATAAAACAGCATTTTCTTTGTTCTTACGACATTGGTTCTCCTTGTAGCTTCGTACAGCACCCCAAAGCTCCGATCAAAGTTTCGATAACCATGTTCGACCTATTTCTTCTCCCTGTTATAATCAACGCTATTGACGTCCTTTTATCTAGCTCAACAGCGCATTGAAGGTAAGTCCCAAAGATACTCATTTTGCATTATTCCTGAGCTTCTAAATTAGCGTTCTTGTGAAACTGGTAAACCTATCCGAGTGGTTCGCGGATTCAAGCTTCGATCCAAGTACGCTCCGAGTGAAGGGTAAAGGACTTTTGCTAGCTGTCATTCAACTTGATTTCAATTTGACTGACATTGCAGGTATCGGTATGACGGCTTATACAAGGTTGAAAAGGCATGGACCAATAAACTGAAAAAACTAATCATCCGCTGATTGGAATATGTTATTAGGCGTGGATAGAGCAAGGCTTGAATCCTGGAAAATATCTTGTTTGCAAATTCGCCTTCAAGGTCACCTCTTTTCGTAATTGATCATATGCCAGATTCTTATCCATTCTCGCAGCGGTTACCTGGACAGCCTCCTTTGCCTGTCAGATCCATGGAAGGAGATGAAAAGGCTCAAAGCACTGCGGACATGAATGAGAATGAGCAGGCCGAAACCGACGAAGCTAGTGCTCATTCTAGCGAAGACGAAGCCACGTAACAGCAAGAAAACAGAGGACAGGACCGTAGTTGAAGTTCCTAATAAGTATCAGAAGCAACGATCTCTTCCGATGAAGCTAGAGTTGCCTGCTTTTGGTGTTTTATTCTATACCCTCCTTTGAACTCTATCTAAGATGATCACTGATATACTTGGACAATGGCTTGCACTTCTCACTTCATCTAATTGTACCATACTTATTTTCTCTATACAACATCGTGGTCCAGAGTGAACAACAAATCGACAGTCTGCTTGTCATACAAAGGATTTACGATGCAACAAGTCACATCTCATAAACTTTCCCAGTAGTTTCGTAGTGAGTCTTGAGCTTGAGCGTCTTGAGCATCCCCTCGAGTTTACCCTGTTATTGTCTTGCAATTCTGGGAGGCAACAACCGAGAATTCCATCCACGAGATACGACTATTTTCACAATCGGACTCAATCGAAACCGACCTATAGGTGCACAAGGTGTAGAGACGACAAGTAATGTAAGTCTGATAGTATTACGAGCTTCGTAGTATCTATCCGGTATGTGCATGGTGGGGTCAGGTCAGAATGAAGTTGGCAACAGCAAAAAAAAGCATGGGTTGATTTCTTTCGAGTGCGTAGTATGAATGTGTTATGTGTGGGGCGTAAGAATGTCATGAGGGTATAGTAATTTGCGCTTCAAATTTATGTATGCAGTCGTCCAACTACTATTGGTCCAGGGCCTGCCGAACAATCTCGAGGAACTCTTCACGGTCTCCATCCGACGTCGACGAGTCAATCACCCT
>JAGGAX010008344.1:70545-127424 GCA_017657335.1 Termitomyces titanicus | reverse complement strand
CATCAGAGATCTACCAAGTCAAGGGCAACAATGACTGGTTGCGACAACGTCAAGGCTTGGCGCTACCTATTCTTCCTCCGACAACTCTTGAGGCAAGGAAATACTTTTTCTCCCAAGCTCCTCACTTTGCAGCTGCTGCAAGTGCTGAAGGAAAAACAAAAATCAATTATGAAGCCTTTGCACAAGAATGAAATCGATTTGCAGATGGTAAAGATTGGTTCTACGTAACTATGGAAGTCCTCGCTAGCTATGCAAAGACTTGGGATAAGATAAAGAATATTTGTGCCTTTGAGGAGCTTGTTGCCAATAAATTGAATCTTGTGTCAAAAACTCAGCATGTCTTTGCCGCATCTCACCTCCCGTTTCCGACTTATCTCACAGATGATCCAGTGTCAATCTAACCCAGTCAAGGAATAATAGATTTTGACGAACCCATACCCTCTTCATTGTCAATCAATCCTCCTGTATCAAGATTACCTAGTAGCAGTATTCCTGAGGTAACTCATGGTCAGCAATCCACCGTAGACTGCCCTGCCTCCTCTCAGTCATCAAACTTGTTAATTACTGAACTATACCCTCTGCCCATACCTGATCCTCTGTTTATCAACTTACTGGCAGTCTCCACCTCGCCAATACCTGCAATGATTGACATAACAACTTCTGAATCTGTACTTCTGCATCCAAATTCTGTAAATGGGGATGCTTCAAGGTATGTAGCTGCTCTACAGATAAGACTCACACCATTTGATTATCTATCTAGTAATACCAACGATTTCACACTGCCTATCAAACGTCGTCGTGTGGTTTCAGCCAGTAATTGCAAAAAACAATCACTTCGGACATGCCGCTGTTGTAAGAAAGCTGAATGTCTGGGGAACAGTGACATATGAAATTGTAGGATGCCTTGCAACGTGCCATGTAAGAAATATGGGCAGTTGCAAGGTTGTCGAGGTGTGGATGGCAGATGTCAATGTACATACACTGTAGCTACCTAAATATGATTAGTCATAACTCTCCAAAATCCACCCCTTTTCTTTTTTTTTTCTTTCTTTTCCTCTTCTTAATACCTAGCAGAGTGGTGGGTAAACCGCCGTTATCTGCCATAGCCACGTTATCTGCCATATATACACTGTTTTATTTGCCATTCCAGCACACAATCTCCCTGGTGGTGGCGGCTGTGAGGAGCGCACGTACATGCTATTTTAGAATATCTACTCCTGCTTCTACTTTCATTAATATATACTATCAAACTTCACTGTCCATGGACTTGGAATCCAATGACAAGGCTCAGGCTCAGCCGCTAGCATGGCCGCGTTTTCGGTAGAACAGATGCCAAATGAATGGTTTTGATCAATGCTAGAGCAAGAACCAAGATCAATGTTTTTAAATACTATTTGCTGGCCTGAGCTTGGAGTAAGTTGCATGATTCCTTATGACAAAGAGTTTACTACGTGTATGGATGGGACTCGGATTTACCCACCAATCTACTGGGTATCAAAACCAGAAAAATAAAGAAAAAGAAAGAAAGAAGAGAGAATTCTGAAATTTGCTTTGCTCATAATCAATCATTGTAGTTACACACTGTAAATATATACCTTGATGTTCACCTGCATCATCCCTACCTCAGCAACCTTGTTACTGCTCACATTTCTTATATGGGAGATACAAGTGGAAATTATTTCAATCAATAATAATATTTAAATTTTTAGTCAATATTTAATGTTTCCATATCATTCTAGGTTCCAGCTGTTACTTCTTGCTCTCCCTGGTGAGTATCCATGTTAATGACAGCTGAGAGTTCACTTTCAAGCCCTTTAAGCAGTCACATTTTGGTACAAGACCATAGGTATGACTCATTTGGTCTGTGAGATTATATATATTGAATGAATGGAACAGGGAATAAGTATATGAGAAAGAGAGGGGAAGAGGGAAGATTGAGCATGTTACAACATCAATTGGCAGATAACATCTTAGCTGGCTCGCAAACTATAGATCTACCTGGCGACAAAAAATTAAATAAATTAAATTGAGAGGGAGGAAGAAAGGGTTTGGCATACATACCTCTTGGGCCCACAGAGACTTGTTGGTTTTCCAGGAAGTATGCTTATATGAAGTGCTTCACACAAATGAAAGTTAATGACATAAATAGTAAGTGTTCTGATTGTGCTATCATAATCATAAGTACGTCCAACTGTCAACGTTTGATGTACAATGAGTATGTACACATGGTCACTACAAGAAAGTACTTTTGAAGAGTAGCTGAGATCTAGCTGCATGGCCTGCTTTGGTATGCACCCTCACAATCAACTCAATGGCACCGTGGACATGTTTGAGGCTTTTGTTTTGATACCACAACTGGGCCATGATCATCTTTGTCAATAGGCTGAGGGGCACGCTTTTTACCCTTGTCCAAACTGATTGGAGGATGTTCTCCATAATGAAATTGAATGATGGATTGGTGCAGGGAATGAGGGCCAAGAGCAGTAGAAATCTGCCAGTTCTCAACTGAAGCTGAGGGTGATTCTAGCGCAAGATTGATCTGTTGATGGACTGGTTGTGGCTGAACTGCGATGACAGGTGTGATTGCAGCTGAGGGAAGTGACAAGGCTTGCATGATGTTGTTGAACAATGCTTGATTGATGGATACTGAGTTCTTCTCATTCACATTTTCTTGCCATTTTCTCCAGTAAGTTTTGAGTTGTTCAGGCAGCTAATCAATAATCATTAGATCGTGCTTAAAATGGATGAAATAAGTATAACAAACCTTGTAGAAAATAGTCAAACCATCAGCATGATTGTTCCACCTTTCAGCTACTTGATACCAGTTTGGCTCACTACGTCCTGAGAATGGTCCATTTGCTTCAGCTAGGAAGAGTTTAAAGAGGCCACGTTCATCCTGTGTATAGATGGAAAGGATAGCAATTCACGTATTCTGATGTAATGCAAGATATTGGTGGCGGATTTTGACCTCTCAAGCAAAATCAGCATGATAGACTAGCATGCCCAGCTTGCTGCAAAGATTAAGGGGGAGTGGAAGGATTCCAAAGAATTTGGTAAAACGTACAAAGTTGTTGCCATTCACCCATTTACCAGGCTGAAAATCAGGCAGGTTTGAGAAAAACCGTGTAGACACCAAGTCAAGAAGCTGAGAGATTTGGTTACGTGTCCAGATATTGAAAGATCCCTGATATAGAATTCTTGTTCAGTTGAAGGTTCCAATCTGAACTTGATTAGTTTTGATTATATAGTAGCAGATTCTTTAACTTACTTTCAAGTTGTGGTATAGAGCATAGTCATGAAGCAACTCCAATGCAAATTCAGGAGTGGCATTGAATGAACCAAACCATCGAATTATATTTTGATGGATTCCACCTTTGATTGCATTTGTTCCTTGGTTTGTCTCGCTTACCAGCATAGTACAGAGTCAGTCCAGGAGGATCAGAATAATAGCCCTGACAAATATTCTCAAGAGCATTTTTAGCAATCTCTTAAGACCTCTCATTGAAAAGAGGCACCCCAGTCTTTGCGTCCTTGAGAGGACCAAAGGTTTTGAGTACTTGACTGACACATGGAAACAACTCTTCTGGAGGTGGTACAAAGCGTTTCACACGCTGAAAAAGCCACCAAGAATGATAACGAATCATACTATCCCAACTGACTCCTTTCTCTGCTAAGAACGATTCAATAGTGACTTTATCTTCAGGGTCATATAAGAAGAAAGCATTCCGTAGCGCACGTGCAAATGGGCAACGGAGGCCATGCTGCATAGAAATTGGAAATTGGTGCATGAGATGCCAAATATCTCCAAATACACCTGACTGCTTGATTCCAGAGTTTGATGTACGAGTGTCAATAGACTCTGTGAGCACATGAAGAAGAGCAGCTGTCTCGTCTGCAGAAGATGATGTGAAGTCTTGATCACTTTCCGAGAATAGATCAGTGTTGCTATACCACTGGGGATGTTCATGATCAGCTGAAGGATCAGCCATGTCGGTATCAGATGATATAGATGTAGTGGCATCTGAGGAATAGATAACAGACTGTGGAAAGGCTTGTGTTAATGGTAAATGTGGTTTTGGCAGCCCTGATGAGTCTTCATGGATTTAAAGATGCTTCAACTTGCAGACAAGATCCAGAGGAGTGGATTGTGTAACAGATGTTCCAATTGTTATTGTGCTCAACGCTCAAAAAACCTGCCAAGTCGCATAGGCATCAAGCGCAGCATAGCTCTTCTGCAACTTGCTTAGTTCATGATTGTCCCAAGCAGTGCTGACACGGATGGAAGGATCTTTGGGTAAGAAAAGTCGAAGAACTTGAGATGTGAGATCAGCAAGTCCAACACCAGCATTCTTTGTAATGTTTTTCTCTGTCAAAATTTTTCCCAGCTTGATAGCGCCAGTAAAAGGTTGATCTTTGTTTGTAAACTTGCAATCATTGAAGAGACGTTTCAAGTCAGCATTAATCTTAATGCCAACTTTGCGAATCTGCAGTGATTGAAGGAAAGCCAAGAGCACATTGGGAAGCCCACCATCATGCCAGTAACAATGGAGCTAATAAATGAACTTAAGTCTTACACTCCAAATACAAAGGATATACATATCGGTAGAAGAAAAATCTCATGCTCAAAGGCAATTGAGATTAGAGCAACCGGGCCCTGTATTCCATTTTCCAGATCGACAGACCATTCCATATCCATAGCTACATAAAAGTCCTCATTGTTTATAAGACCGTTCATGATAGTGTTGAGACGTGTATTAACTTGGTAGCATGAGCCCAGTTGTGTCACGTTCCACTCGTTTGGAACTGTGATGTTCGGAAGGGTTGAAATATCAGGAACTGGTACGACATCTGTTAAAAGTGATGGTAAAGTACTTTTGAGCTCTGGTTTGTCGATTCATGGCATATCTGTCATGACAGCACTGATTGGTTTGTGGCCATACGTCTCGAGAGATTTTGAAATAGCTTCTAATGCAGGCATAAACTGTGCATGAGCTTTTGATGGTGTCAGTGTCATACTTTGAATTTCAACTATTTCATTAACACTGGTATGTAAGCCTCCTGCAAAAACTGTTTTGCCTGAGACTTTTCCCAGGTGACAAATAACCTAAAGAAGTACACTAAACTTTTCAAAGAAAAAATAATAAAGAGAAAAAAACTACCTTGAAGCTGTGATCTATCTGCAGTACTTCAGCCAAAAGCATCCCCATATGCTGATCCATCCCCATAGCATGCAAAGAAATAAAGCGGACATAGAAACTGTGGAAGTATGCAGGAGATGGTGTAAAACCTGCATAGCCGTTTTGATCATTGAATAAGCCGAAAGGCTCAAACTTCAACAAAAAATGGCTAGTCACTGATTGTGTACGAATGAGAATTGTCTCAAGGTATTGCATGTGCAATTGTTCATATTGGCGCAGGTGCTGAGTATGTATCATCTCCAAAAATGGACCAGGACCAATGCCATGCTGAAAGCATGATCGCATGAGGGCAACAACACGAATGGTGAGTCCGCTACGATATGTAAGGTGGTGTGTGAAATGAATTGATAGCAATTGTGGAAGAGCCAAAAGAAGCCCTGTACTCCAGCTCTGATATGACTTCCGACAAACTGGATTCGGGCATGCATAACAGTAGCCAATGATGAAGATACATTTTTCAACATCAACTACACGTCGAGAATGCTTCGGCCAGCCTTTGGCATTGAGATATTGAATACCACCCTTAACAGCTTTGCGAGAATCTGCTAGACATGCGGAGCAAGGAATCTTCGAACAGAGAAGATGAGGCAACCATACAAAATATTCTAAGCAGAAAAATTGTTAGGCAATGGCTGAAACTTCTTTGTAGTCACAAAGCATGCAGATGATGGACCATCGACAAATGTACCCTGATCATAACACGTGGGACAATGTGAAGAGTTATTCGCAATTTCAGATGTAGAGCCTTTCTCGAGTGTCAGCGTAGTTCTGATTCAACCACATGGGCAGGGTTGCACAGGTCTGTTGTAACTTGTCGCATTCTTCTATATTCTTGTCATTGTCTGAAATAGGTTTAAATTCCTGTCTCCTCTTCTCCCTCACCACCTGGACCATTGGCTAGCAAGTAATCAAGGTTTTCATTGTCATTACCAGTAAGATCTAGTAGAGAGAAGAAATTCAACATCTTAATAGAACTATGAACTTGATACATACCTGGCATCTTGTTCACCATCGACATTGAACTTGTGTTTGATCCGAGCCCCATGCTATGAGGAGGAGACCAATGGCTACCTTTGCTCAATTTTGGAGTATCTATGTTTTCGTCAGTGTTTTGTTAAATAATTAGCAAGGATGAACTTACTGTGGCCATTGATTGGTACTTGAGGTTGACCGGAATCAGCATTCAGTTCTGATGAACAATAGGTCAGGTATTTGACATGTCAGACAAAAACTTAGCTATCGTTCCATCATCAATGTCAGGAAGCCTGCTAGCAAGGCTTGTTATAGCAAGGGACGTTACATCGAGGTTGATATCAGGCCTGGGTGTGTCTAGAGACTGCGGCTGATCATCATTTTCTGTAAATCTCCCTGCTGAGCCCAAGTCTGTAGCTAATTGTGGCGTCGCATCTGCAATCAATATTAGACAAGAAAGTCATTACACATCAAGAACCTACTATGTTCAACTGTAGAAGGCATTGCATTCTTTTTGGATGTGGCCGTGGATATATTACCTAGCAAAAGTCAGTCTTATGATATCGAGGGACCAGTTTCTTAACATACCTTGCTTGTTCTTCTTTGAGCCTTTGTTTCCAGCATCCTTTCTTGGCCGTCCAACAGGCCCTGCGTTTGGACCATTTTTCGTTCCTCAGGGTCGACCTCTTGGTCTTTTGAGCGGTACTGAAGATCCTGAACTGCTGGCAGGAGTCGACATTTAATGATAATTGATTGAAATATACTTTGTACATGAAAGACACGGTAGAGAAGACAACGCGACTCGACGCGTTAATTACCCGATTTTGTTTGGTCAAGTTTATCATTTGTTTGTACATAGTTATATTTTTTCAAACTCAGTTACATCGGGGGCCAGGTGTATCTATAGATTGACTGCCTCTTAGCTTGGCAGATAACATCTTTGTCAGCAGATAACTAAATACTTAATAACTCATGTAATTCATTCATGTTTCACACAGAAAGAGAAAAAAGGACTTGAAAGACATACATTCATGTCTGAACACTACAAGAATATATATTACAAGCATATGAGCAGACCAAAAGACAACTAACTTTTATTTTCGGCAAATGCCGGGCAGATAACGGCAGATAACTACACAGTGAATGGTGGGTAAACCAGGACAGGTATTAATTTCCGATTTCCGAACACAGATCCGGCGACTACAGTAAAAGTTCTTGTGGTGTTAAAATGGTGCATTTGATTCAAGCAGCATGGTCAAGCCGCCTTTGACTTTCCTCTGCATACATGAACAATGCTTCAAATTCCTCAGCCGAACCCCCGATTACCCCAAAGGCTGACTGCATGGTTCGACCCAAGGATTCGAGCTCTTCAGTCACACCTTTCATGGTGAGCGCATACGCAAAGAAGAGGAGCTGTCTGGAACCCTTGACATCTCGGTTTCTTACAACATCAAGCCTGCGTATCGCATTCACCTGAAAATTGTACATCTGTCAAATAAGGGTATTCAAGAACAGAAGTTGGTGTATATACCAAACGTTGCCTGGATTCTTCCACGGGAGGAAGGTAGGGTGGAAGTGGAGCCTTTAATCGGAACGCAGAAGCGAGTGTGGAGAGGCTGAGAAGGATATTCCCAACCATGTCATGCCGCTCCTTATTCACAGGTATGATAAAATCTTGCCTCACGTTCTGTGAATACCAGATAGTAAGCACCGCCGTGATCGCTGATTACCGCATAGGGCGATTTACCGTATACCTGTACATTTACCAAACATCAGGAGTCACGATCAGTACGGAGCTGAGATATGATCTAACTGACCATTCTTCTCGCGTGGTTACACAGCGCATACTGTGGAGCCTGTCCAAAATGGTCTGAAGGCTAGTCAAAATTCCCCGATAGAGAAGAATCGGGAAAGGACCCTTGAGACGTGGTTCATGTTGCGTCTGGGCCAGAAGACCTTGCAGCTCGATCAACTTGATCTGCAAGTGGAGCTCCCTTGATACGGAAATAAGCCACTTCCTGATATCAAGTCGACAATAAAAAAACTTACATTGACATAAACTCCTTGATGGAGTTGTTGAGTTTTGTGGACTGGGATGGTGCAGTGACACCGGATGAGGTTGCTGCCATTTCAGTCACATTGGTATTGATCTCAGTCTGGTACTCAGGAGCAAACAAGTTTGACGCCACCAGGTGCCTATACAACCAGCCGATATTCAAGCAAAACCTAACACAAGAGTTATTAAATGCTTTCGAGAGACATACAGCAATTACTCACTCGCCGAGGGCCCTGCCTAGTTCCCTCCTTGCCTCAGCTGGCCACCAGAATCGGGAGACTAGGGCAGCCCAAATGACACCTGCCGTTACAGCTAGAGCTCGATCCGCTGCAACATGAGCTACAGATAAATCTTTCCGGCGAAGATTGTAACTGCCAAGAAGTGAGCATCAATCAATAGAAGCATGTATGAATACACTCACCAGTAAAGACAGGTCAAGTTATATGTAAGAAGTACAAAGCGAGAAGCAGATAAATATTGGGGTCGAGCCACAGCATAATAGAAACATGGCAAAGAGAAAAGAAACCCAAAAATAGCAAGAACGGCTGGGTATTCAGAGTAAAGGGTGAAAACACTAGCAGCAACGACAGCACCGAATCTGATGAAAGATCAAACGAAAGTCTTTACAGGGTTTGAGTGAAGCGTACAATGTGCCCAGAACACGTTGAAGGCCGAGATAATTGGTCTTAAGTCCTAAATGAGCCTGATATACAGAATTATTTGAGGTTATGGCAACTCACAGCACCAATAGTCGGCGACATCACCGCAAAAAACTGAATATAGCGGAGTATACATTAACGTCGATGGTTCTGTGATGCACATGGTGACTCACTGAAATCAGTGCCCAATCACCCCAGTATTTTACAAAGAATGGTCGAGTCGCGTCATAGAAGGCAGGAGTTGCTAAAATAGCTATAGACATTCCGACTTTGAAGGCATACTTGGTGTCCCTCTCAGTCAATCGATGTCCAAATTTCCAAACCGCCTGTTTAACACGTCCTATCGTGCCCAATTTGTCCCTGGATGGCATTTGCATTGTGTTTGGAGCATGTGGGCGTACTTTGGGGAAAGAGGGTACGGGACGACGAATATCTGGTAGTATATATGAAGCTACCAGAAACTTCAATCACTGTCCTCTACAAGAAGGAAGGGTACATACACAAAGTACGCTTGAGGCCGGGTTTCTTACGCCTCGGGACAGTTGATGAGCAAGACAAACGATCACGAATGTTGCAATAGATTCGTTGCCACCAGTGCCCGCGGCTCATACAGTCCTGCTCGTATCGGTATATTCGTCCCATTGCATCAATGAGGGATACAACCTCTCGAGAAAATTCTTGTAGGGTGAAGATGAAACTGGGAGAGAGCTGTCAATTGAATTGGAAAATACATACACAATGAAGGATACCATACAAGTAAACCAAGAAGACTTGCTCATTGTCGGACACCATTGGGTTATCCATATCCTCACCTCTGGACGAGTAGATACTGCTCTCCCGGAAACTTGATACAGAGCGCGGCCGTGGACTCAGGCCTGTAGGATGCCCATCATTTCTTCGATACCAACGTAAAAGCGCATGATTCGAAGTGCTCTCAAATCTCACGAGCACCCGCTGGATCTCATCAATAAGCCCAAGAAAGTCATCTTGTTCGAAGAGCGACCCATTTCTTTGTCGTCGGGACTTGGATTGTTCAAATCCTTCCCGTAAACGCTCAAGGGACGTGATGCACGCGCCCTTGGGGCGTATTAGATCAAGTAAGAACCGAGTAGAAACAGAACGTACGGATAACGCTTTCAGCGGTGGACCCAAGTCGTCGACTAGGTCGCCGAACATGATAGCTGCGGCTTTCAACATTGCCGTTTCCTCGTCATCGTCTATTGACGCCGATAGATCCATCCCTACTGAGCGATTGGAGTTTCCCTTGTGTTTCCTTCGACGATTCCTCACCACGCCTGCCTTCGTCAACTCATACTGAAGCCTCGTCCCACTCCGCAAACCATTCAGATGTTGACCAAGTCGGTTCAAGCTATCGACAGCATCCTCGTATGCCAGAGCACCAACAGGATTCCCACGCCAAAACCACTCTGTACGCGCCTCCAATATTGACTTCTTGAGACTCGTGAAGCTACTTTGATGGCTTTCCACCGCGCGTTGCATTTTATCAAGATGTGCCTGATTGTGCACACCTCCCTCGAGAAGAAAGCTATTGGTCAGCATGGAAAGAACGGTCGAAAAGGAGTCGAGAGTCTTGGTCATGTTAGTTTGCAGGTTGTTGATGGCAGATTGCGGCCAGATCAGATAGCAGACAAGATTTGATACAAGAGATCCGCAGATGACGATAGTTGAGACTTGAAGGAGAGTAGGTAGCCCACCTTCTTTCACAACACTGGGAAAAAGTCAGTTCTGAGGTGTCAAATGAAGAAAAAGCGTACACGACTGATATTATGATTGTTGCCATGCTGCATGCTGTATCGCGCTCCGTCAAAAGTAATTGAAGAGTACACACATTACCTACCAGTATTGAATGAAGGGTTTGCCTGGTAGAAACGACAACAATTTAGTAACGAACGCTGTAAACATGAGGACCTACCATCCAAACTTTGAACCAGGAAACGATACTCAGACTCACTCCAATCCAGAGTATGGCAACAAGATTACCCAGCCACTCCCATCCAGGGCTCAGCTCAAACCACCAGAACATGTTCGTAGAAGCTAGGCATACAAAAGCAGCGTAGAGCAAACCCATGAGACAGAATATGTTGGCTTCGATCATTCCTCCCTTTGTCTTGGCAGGATTATAATAAACAGCACTATTGACTAACATGAGGTGGTGTCACCCTGAGATAAAAAGTACCACTGACATCGTTGCAGCCATATGCCCACTCGGAAACGGTTCACGAGGCCCAGGACCATTGTCAATACCACCGTATGATGTAATCTTGCTAAGCATATTCGCGAGGAATGGATTGAACGTGAAGAGCGATGCGATAAAGTAGGCAATGGCACATTTGAGGACATTACGGTACAAGATCGGAACATTGGGTATTCGTTGCAGGGAGAACCAGGAAACGGGAGATGGTTTGTGGGGTAAGAGTGGCTCGGTTTCTTCATCTGATTCCGAATCTGAAGAATCGTAATTGTCATTGTTCGCGTGTGTTTCTGGCGCTCTGGATGGTGATACGCCGCTAGGGAGCTTCGATGTAGTCTGCCCAACTCCATCTGCGACTATGTGCATGTCCATGAAGGGATCTATTATACTTGAGCGAGACGTCGTGAGATTTGAGGTTAGACTGTGACTTTCCCGGCTAGAAATTGGATGGCTTGAAGTCAATGGCCTTCGTCCTCCTGGAGTTGTTGGAGTCATGGGAAGTTGACCCTCGTTCTCCATCAGCTGTCCAAAAAGCGACCATCGATGATAGGACTCAGGAGTGCCCATTTGTAGACTACTCAGTCCAGATACAACGCGAGGGTTTGTAGCGCGTCTTCTGGTCGACAGGAGACTTGGCGATAAGCGACTTATAGGGATCGGCCTAGAGCGTGGCACACTATTCGAAAGGCCAAGAGTATTCGACGTAAAATGAGGAGTAATATGATCTTCCCCGCGAAACTGGTCGGGCGAACCAACGAAAAGGCTATTCTCTGCATCAATTATCGTCTGCAACTGGCTGGACTCTAGGTCATGGGAAGGGAGCCGAGCATTGGGAAAGGCTGTCTTTTGAGTCGGCGTTGTAGAATCCAGAAGTTGGTCATCATTGGGCATAATGAAACCACTGAATCAAGGTGATTGTGGCCCTCTGCTAGTGCGCCGAGTCAAGGGTAGCGTTCTGGTATCAGATGCGCAGGTATAAAGAGTGTAAACAAGAATTTGGTTAAGAGGACGTTGGCAAATGATGAGTGTGCTTGGCAGGTGTTGTTTTTGCATGATGGACACCATGGTGTAGTTTGAGCATGACTTGCCGCAATGTTACCATATCGGGCATCGCCGAAGAAAAATAGTGATGCCTGCCAGTAAGTACGTACGTATGTTTTGTCCTCAAGTAATACGTATGTCCTTACGTGCCATCCAATTCAAGGAACATTGTCAACACTATAAAAGAATACAAATGATTATGTGTTCTCAGGCTGCGTGTCAGTTTTGGTTTCTTGATACTGAAATCAAACTGCAAACTGAGATAGTCACACATATCTGCTTCCCAGCTGGTTTGAATGGCAAATACCCATCAGCCTACATAGCCATGCCTCTTCCAAATACAATCTACCGGCCCAACGGAGCAAGGAATGAAGGCCGCCGTGTTGTGCATTTCCGAAGAGCTCTGGTCTGAGAGCGATTTGTTCATCTGCAGTCAGCCAACGTTCGGGAATAGATGTGACCTTAGCTATCTTTTAGCGTGAATAGATATCGTTATAACATAGTAATAAACCTTTCAGGCGAAGGAGAAAAGTTTCGTGGATCTCTTTAAATTTAGCGTAATTATGAATATGAGTAGGGATCCTCTTAGGGGATAGAACTTCAGACCAGTAGGTCAGTTGACAGAGCCAAGAAAGTCGCAAGCAAGAAGACTTGTAGCTCGAGCATAAAGCTAGCGCTTCCAATCAAAGGCGATCGCATACACTAAGGCGGAGTGTCTCGTTTCTGGAGCACATCATGAGAGAGAAGTCACCGTAGACTCACAGCCATGCTAACATCTATCGCTGGAGTGAGATACATACGAGAGACAGGCCAGCTCTGTAACGTTATCCGTATACCCAGAATCGGCTTGGAGACGGGCGTACGTAACAGGATGGCGAGTAAGATAATCAAAAAAGCACGACAGTGGGAGAGAAATTGTCCAATTGTAAAGAGAAATGCATGGTTTGCCACTTCATCCACATACAGAGTACTTACGGTATCGAGACTCTCGTCCATCTAAGGACGGGAAAAGTGATTGGTGACTAAGTTGATTGAACAAGAATAATCATACCAAGTGGTAAAGCAAGTCCTTCTAGAAGATCCACTCTCGACCCGTTGATGACACGTTGACCCCTAAATTGCTTCGTCTTTTTGGCTGGTGAAAAATTCAGTCATTCATGGTAAGATTTAATCACTAGTCCAATGCTAGTTGATATAGACCGAAACACAGACACGGAAGAAAGAGAATTCGAAACGAGCCTCAGTGCGTGTCGAAAGAGACAAAAGAGAGCCGCAACTGTTGAACGTGACACGTTACGAAGTTACGTTGTCACGTTTACTTCGAAGTTTACTAATGATATCGATGTTGAAATTGTGTTGAAATGACAATAACTTCTCCAACGCCCACGTCCCGATTCAAGTACATATCAGATCCTTGAGTATAGTGTGTCCACATCATTTGGGGCGATATCCAGAAGCGTGGTGTCAAATATACGGAAGTCGTGAGATACACATTAATTGTGAAGACGTACTTAGAAGATTTCAGTTCCCAATTTGCCTCCTTGGTAGTTGAGCAGGTCCACCAATGCCACCCGTCTCAATGAATCGGAGTGCAGCACCATCGATGGAAGCAGGTTGATCGTGTGATGATGACACATCGGCAGTTCCCCCCACCTCCTCATCAAACGATTTGCCTTCCTCTTTACGGCGCACGAGTTTCTTGAGGTCTAGCCGTGGTTCATGACCCATTTGTTCCATCTCCTTCAACGCAACCTTGTAGCGGTAATCGTCCGTACTGAGGCACTTCCGAATAATTTTAGAATAAGTGTTATATCCCGGTTTGAAGCTAGCAGTTTTCATCTCCTCAAGATAAAAGAAGGCGTCTTCATAGTCATCCTGCGTGAGGCAGAGGAGAATAAAGGTTTCGTAGGTATTTTCATTGGGCTTGACTTGGATAGCTTTCATATCGTCCAAAAGCAAGTTTCCTAGATCTCGATGAGATGCGGCTATACAACCTTGGAGGAGCGAATTGAAGATGGTGACGTCGGCCGTAACTCCATAGTCAGAGAGACTTTTGTAAGCGCCTATAGCACGTTGGAGATCCCCCAATTTTACTGAAGCACTGATCAAAACTTGCAGGACAGTGATGTCAATCTTTTTGCCTTCTTTGAGCATTTCGTCCGTGATACCCCAGACCGAATCGATGGCTTCAGGGGTCGTGAGCGCATCCAGTAAGGGAGAACCGGTTTCAGGTATAGGCAGGATCTCTTGGTCTCGCATGATATCTAGCACCTGAATTGCCTCCTTGAGCTGCCCTTGGCGACAAAAGGCCTCGACGAGAGGCGCAAAATGGTATTCTTGCCATTCGATGCCTATAGTTTTCAGGACGCGAAGGGCATCCGTTGCAAGATCTGGATGACCATTGCGCGCCGCTGTATCTAAAACAGACAGACAAACGCCTTCACCCGGATGCATGTTGGATTCGTGAATAATTTGCTTCCAACACGTAATGACACCGTCCAACTGTTGTATCAAAGATATTGGAAGGGTCAGACTAGTGATTGCATGGTACTCACATAAAGCGCCTCTGCAGAAGCAATAAGACAAGGCATAAAGAACGTATGGTCGACTCGGCGGAGAGATGATGCTTCAAAATCGGCTATCAAATCAAGAGCGAGCCTCGGGTAGCCCGCCTGCGCGACATGAATAATGAGAGCCTTGACGGTAATAATGTCCGGCACGATTTTGTAGGTCTTCATCGTGTGATAAAATTGAATCGCAAGCTCCATATTATCGTTCGAAGTGAGTCGGACAATGATGAGTTGAAAGGTGGTAGCATCAGGTGTTACATGTAGGTCATCCATTTTCCTGAGTACTTGCCAGAGATAATCAGAGGTGCACGCATTTTGCGCCTATTATTGATATGTGAGGTCAGGTGTGAAGCTTGTTTCGATGCATTACCTTGATCAGAGCATTAAATACGGCAGTATCGGGTTTTATCCCGGTGACTAGCATGTCGTCTAGGATAGCCCAAGCGTCTAACCACATACGGTGGGAAGCTGCAGCATTTAGAAGTGCAACATATGTAGTGACATCGGGTTTAATATTCTGAGCTTTCATTCGCCCCGCCAGGTCGAGGGCTTTTGAATATTGGCTTGTCTCCGCCGCCTCCATTAACTGCATGTTGAGACGTGCTTGGTTTGTCCTTGTCGAAGCCCGTTGGGCAGCGGTGTCGCCTAAAAACCCGGAAATCCTCTCACTGGATGCTACGAAATGCGGCGAGGGTGCGGACTCTTCCTGAACAGCGATAGAGGCATGTCTCCGCTGCCAGTGATTTGCTGGATAAAGAAAGCATAAGACGCGACCCAGGGAAACGAAGAGAGTCGGAGAACTTGCATGACTGACCAGCAGGGTGTAGTGTTTTTCGGGATACAGAGAGTACGTGCGTATGGGCACGTTTCAGGGATGTTCGAGAAGAAGACGCGAGCATGGGCAGACACCTAACAGTTACGGCCTCTTTTCGACAAACTTTTCGCGGTGTAGCCAAACAGACGCAAACATCCCGTCTCCACGTGCCATGGTGTTTCATTTTCGAACCTCGCTTTGTCAGTATTATCTACAGGCGCGTTCGCGACATATCCCTTCGCGCCATCTTCCCTTATGGTTGGTTTCTGTCGTGGCCTTTCGCGTATTTTCTCATATCTGCTATCTAGTTCTACTCCGAAACCATTCTCTCTAGGCGGGGACCCCTCGGGAAGGTATGGCTCGCCGCCCACATGGAGCGCAAGCTCTCCAAGACCCAGACCCTACAGACCGACATTGAGCAGTCAGTCGGTACGTGTATTCTTTGTACAAACAACACGCTGCTCATTGAACTTCTGCAGACGCAATAATGGGTCAAGAAATTGAGGTCATGGCCCTTCGTCTCAGCGGGCAGTTGCTCCTTGGTGTCGTTCGAATTTACAGCCGCAAGGCAAAATATCTGCTGGACGATTGTAACGAAGCTCTCTTAAAGATTAAAATGGTCAGAAATCTATCTCGGGCCCTGATTCGACCTCTGAACCCAATTGTTAGGCATTTAGGCCCGGTATTGTGGATATGACGGAGGACCAACTCGCCGTAAACAAGAATGCAATTACTTTACAACCAGGTGGTTTGGACTTAGATCTCTTGTTACCTGATGTCAACTGGTGAGCCCCGTGGTTATGCCTCTCCTGCTCACTCTGATTGGTAACTAGGGAAGTTGACTTTGAAGACCGCCCAATACAGCCACACGGCCACCACCAGGCAGACATACACGACATCACGCTCCGTACTTTGAATGACTTCCAGGATTTTGATCTCGAGGACCCGTTCGGTATTGGCCCTTCAGACGGTATAGGCTCTCAAGATTTCGACGTTGACTTGGGACTTGACTGGGACGCCGCTCCAAAGGACGGTGATAAGCTCGATGAGATGAGTGTCGACGGGAGTGTTGGCGTTGGTCGTGATGCTGGAATACGCCGAGACTCTATACATTCTCACCTTCTGGGGCGTAATGGTATGGACGTTGACATGGACATCATGTCAGGCCGAAGCAAGTCGCGTGAACCTTCCGAGCACCCCTTTGACAATGATGTCAATATGGATTTTCCTGACCTTGCGGGCATGGACTTGGGCGATTTTGGTATCGGTTTCGACGACCTCCCGCCCGCAGAGAACGAGAAAACTCCTGGTCAGACAAGGGCTTCTTCTCGAGCTTGTAAGTGGTCCTGTTCTTCATATCTCAAGTTGCCTAACGACAAACTAGCATCACCCCTTTCCGAACCACCCCCTACACCCCCGCCTGATGAGCCGCTGACGGCTGAGATACCCCAAGAGGCAACAAAGGTGAAGCGTAAACTGAAAGAGAAGAAGCAGATCATAGATTCTGTAACTGAACTCGCGGATGGCCCTGGCGCCAAAGTTGGCCGAGGTCGCACCGGACTCGGCGCCCCTGTCACTAAGGATGTGAGCGACATACTCACTGAGCAACAGTTCCTTCCCCGTTCGTCGGTTGTAATGCGGCTCCTCACCATCCGTGATGACCCTTTGGCCCACTTCCTTCCGACTAAGGTCTCGCACAATGGTACTTTTTTTTGTGCTGCTCCCCCAGGTTTGGCGCCGGAACTTGCTGAGTTGTTCATGCGCCCTGTCAATGGCGCTACATCCAAACGTCGCGGGGCGTCTCCGGATAAGAACTCTAATAAGCGTCAGCGTCTCAATGATGATGAGGAGGTGGAGCAAGGTCGCAGAGCAGCTAGTCTTGCACCGAGTCACGGCCTTGGAAGCGACATTGTGGGGCGCGCGAGTATGGGCCCTGATGGTGTCATCGACTTTCCAGACCAAATGGGTCTGGATGATTTCCGGTTGGATGTCCCTGAATTCGATGTGGGCATTGAAGGTGACATTGAAATGACTCGTGCCAAGTCTGCCGCACCATCCGAGCTCAGTCGATTATCCACCCCTGGCCCGGACGGAATCCCTATCGAAGACGGAGACGAAACGTATGCTGATGCTGCATGCCCCATTGCGATGTTCGATGCCAGACCATCTCAGACACAGACCCAAAATACGGAGAGGGAAGTGCCATCCACTGATCACGAAGGAAAAGGATACAGCAAGAATACGATCAAGGCTATGAGCATGATTAGGAAAGAACTTCAACCTGTCGCAGGCCAGGAGGATGACGACAGATCACTCAGCTTTAACAAGTTGTCTGAGAAGGTATATCGCACTTGATATGACCCTTCTTTGTTCTGACGCTTCAAAACCTAGGCATCTCGTCGTGCTGCTGCATCATTCTTTTTTGAACTGCTTGTTCTTGGGACGCGTGATTGCCTCAAACTCACACAATCTGGCCCTTTTGAAAATATTGAACTCAGGGCGAAGGATAAACTCTGGGAGCAACAACGCCATGGGTCTGTTGCGCCATCCCGGTTTGGGTCCGTTGCACCCTCCAGGTACAGCTCTGTCGCCCCCTCCCGTTCGGGATCAGAAGCACCATCGCGCGGTGTTTCTGTTGCAAGTTCTCTTGGCGCTGCCATGGGACTGTAGTTCGTTGATTGTTTGGATGACCGTCTCTCTCTCTTCTGATTTATTGGAGGATATCATATTATTTCCTGATCAGATTCATGATACTATCTATTCTTTTTGTCGTCTACCTCGATCTTGTTTTGTTACAACGTTCCTCTTCTTAGGTAGCTCTCGTCATGTACCGCATATATATCTAGTAGATCTCGTTGTTGAATCAATGATTTTGTATATTTGGACCGTACAATGTGGCGCAGTGCTACGTAACTGGCATAAAAGAAAAACAAACTTCAGGTGGGAATCGGTACAGATACATTATTTTTCCCATCCACATCTAACGCCAGAAGGAATCTGCTGACGAAATTGTACCCTCCAACAGTTGCCGATGCTTCGACCAGTTGTTGGTCATTCAAGAACTTTTTGACCCCTGCGAAGACATGATCGGGAACTTGGGCCGTGCTTGTGCTCCAATCAGTGAACACCATCATTGCCGACAGCGAAGGCCCTAGGACTTTGTTTTCTTCGGCCGACTCCCCCAGGAGGGGAGTCAGTCGAATGACGCGAAGCTGCTCAGTCGTGAGGCCTTCGGAACGACCAACGGGTTCATGCTGGATCCTTCGCTAGGTGTGAGAGATGTGACAACTATACTTTGATAGGATGGCACACACCACTCGTACGACGCCTTGTTCAAAGTTGCTATCCTGAGGATCTGAACCTATGATGAACTATTATCACATATGCAAAGGAAGCTTGGACGCCCACGATCATTTCTCTCATATTACCAGGTATTGTCGTGTTGCCTCTGATGACTGCGAACAAACTATTCCATGTCGATGCAACCAGAGGTGCGTTGAGCCTAGGAGTATATTTATCGGTCACCGAGTCTGAAAGATATGCAGACAGACTCACAAAACACCATCCAATGCCAGAAGAGTTCCATTATCTCGTCTGGCTCGTATAGCGTCTGCTATCTAGATTACAAGCAGGCACAATGATGCCAGTCAAATGTCAACCTAGGTTCAGATATCTCGGGTTGTTGTGCTTACCGGATCGGTCCCGGGTGGAGGGAAGATGTAAGGAACCCGAGCTGGTAAATCGTCATCCCGCTTCTCTAGTTCAGGCGCTGATAGTTCTGGGAGTGCAGCACCTAGCATAGTGCCTGCAAGGCTTACTACCGCGAGGAGCAGATAAAGAAGTTTCGTCGTCATTGGGGGTGTGTTCACATATCATGCGAGAGAAAGGTCCTTTTTATACATAAGCTTTTGACGGTTTGTGTGAATATTCACACCTGTCCACGAAACACAAGTTCCGGAAAGACAACTTTTTTTCACGACTTGGGCTCCATCTGGCGCTCCGTGGGACAGAGTGGAACCTAACTAGAAGGGCCGCGGAAGCCCATTACACGCGTGACATACCTACACTAGTTAAACAGCAGTAATCATTGTATTAAATAGTATGTGCCTTTGAATAGCCAGGGCCCGGGTATAATGAGATGATTAATGTAACTAATACTCGTCTTTTCCACCAAACCAATCGATCGTAGTATAGACTCGAAGGGAGTTGATCTCCCAATAGGCTTCCTGGAATTTCTCGGGATTATTGTCGACAACTAAAATGCCATCGATGAGCCAACGGGAAAAAAGACCATGAGCACAAAGTTTGATATACTCACAATCTCGGCAAGTACTGGGTCCACATCCGGAACTTTCCCAAACAGAACCTGCCCAGTCACCCTGGTACAAAGGGAGTGAGCTTGGTGTTGATCATCATAAGACCTTGAAAAAAAAACGCTTACGCAGAAGGTTAGGTTTAAAATTATCTCGTGGTCGTCGAAGTGGGAGTCATAATCACACTGGTCGCCGATTGGGAAATAAGCGTCGGGTTCACAATCAAACCACAAGCCTGGCATGATTATATCCATGTCATGCTTAACATTGAAAGGCACAAAAATATCGTTTCGAGGCCAGAACCACACTTTAATTCCTTTATTCCGCGACCTTTCCATGACAAACCAGCCACCCCCAATGTCATTGAAGCCGGTGCCGTAGGAGTTCTCGGTGGTGAATGATGTGCTGCAGCCTTGATTGGAGTTTACCTGGGTGTTGCAATCGGTCGAAACCGTGTCTCTAACAAACTCAATGAAATATGCAAGAATTTGAGCTTCAGTAATTCTAGACATACCCAGTTTGAAAACGATGTTGGGGCATACTACATCCAGGAGTCGTGTGCAAGGCAACCATGTTTCTCGTATTGAGGTGTACGCCTGAATAAAATTAATGACGATTTGAAGGCGACCAATGGCGTAGCTAAAACTCACCCTCGATTATATCTATTTCGCCACCATGAGGCCAAGGACCCTTTTGGCTGTTTGTCCAGAACGCGGGCCAGGTTCCACAACCAACGGGCATATGTTGCACGTCAAGCACGATTACAGAGTCACCGTAGGCCGCCTTTGAATGGATACGGATGCTATTGCGTCCTCGGGCACCGGGCGGCACCATAGAAGTCGAATCAGCACGCATGAAGAATTTGTTGAACGTGGCTTGGAGGCTTCATTACGAGACCCGCTATGCAGTATAAGTTATGTACGCACCAGAAGTGAGGTTTGTTGACTTGGCGGTGTACTTGTCAACGTAATTGACTCGCCCATGCGTTGGATCGTCGAAAGTCTCCCATGTCCAACGATCGAAGAAGTCGTATCCTTTGTAGGTGGCTTGTCTCAAATATACGGAAAGAGAGGGTTGAGCGCAAGAGAGGGCCAGCACTATTGTAGCGAGTGTTCGTATTGAACTCATCGAGAAAGAGAGTGGGTTGAAAGAGTGTAAGGACGAGTGATGCCTGTGACACCAGTCTCTTTAAAAATGAAAGGCAATGCAACAGAGTAAGAACCCGACCCTACATAGGTCAAGAACCATAATTTCTCATGAAGGTATCTTTGTTCGGGAGCTTCTTAGAGACTGAGCATGAAGTAAGTCTAGCTAAATGAGTGGATTGGCGTTCTTGCGCCGTCATCAAAGAGAGGAAAGGGAGGGGTGCCTAGTATGTATTTATGAAGAAGCCAATTTTTGAATTAAGCTTTGGATAGCCGAAGGGTAACCGCGAGAGTCGAGACTCGATAAAAGGCTATAGTTTGAACGTAAAAGTTCACGGGTCCTCCGAGCAAGGTCCAAAGGGTTACGAAGATGATCATGTGACCGCGCTTTTCTGTATGTTTTCTCACTTTCTCCATCGATCGTTTTGCCCTACAAGTGGACCGCGAAACTTCTCCTCCTATCGAACAACTGTCTTAAACTACCCTATTCAATGTCTTATCTTGTATATAAAATGGATGCCAGTGCACGTCCATTTTCACTCGTCCACCATCATCTTTCACCATGGATCAACAGATAGGCAGGTTCGAGTCGTTCGACTCTCCAGCAACCCACGAGTCTGTGGTTGTCTATCCTGTCTCGACGCTTTCTCCTGGCCTCGTTGTATATAGCCATTCTACTCCAGTGCCATTGAATCCACCCACCGGCATCCCAACGGAGTTCAAGACGCTTTCACCGATGTCCACGTCTTCCGCGGCATATCAACCACGTCCACCTCATATTGCCATTCCCACCTCTTCGCAATCTGGAGCAGTTGACAACCATCTTGATCCCGGAGCAATCGTCGGGATTGTTCTCGGCATTTTAGCATTCATCATCGTGACTGGGGCCATCGTCTTTCATCTGTGTTACCGGAAACGCTCATCTGGTGGAATGAGGAAGCAAAAGTCTAGCAGAAGCCACTGGCTCGATCTTGAAGGCAAAAACAACACATCTGACTTCGATTCTCTTCCTCCCTACGACGATTTGAAGGTTCCTGAACTAAGTGCCTCTGCCCACTACACGAAATATGTACCTCGAACGTTGGGAAGACTTTCCCCCGTTTCGCAAATGTTACCACCTACATTCGATCTTATCAAAGAGCACCATTTTTTCTCGGACCCTGATGCTAAATCGGTACATACACGCCGTCAAACCACCTCGCCTGGATACCTCGACGATATAGAGTTGAGAGTAACCCCCCTTGATGCACGCTTCGATGCTTGAAGATATCGGGATCGTTTCGTGAGTTTCGCCAGACCATTGAAAGCAAAACCTTCTGACGGTATCTAATAGTATATATGACATGCAACTTGGATACATAATCGTTACACCATTCACGCTGGTTTGGAAATTTAATTTTTTGACTGGAAAGAGCTTTCCTTTATCTCATACTTATAGTTAGCTCAGAAGTTAGCAGTTACATTCATAATGATTACTGAGGACCTGATTACTCATAGAAGTATGTAGTACACTTATTCGCGGCATGTTGCTCCTTACGTATATCTACCTCGGCTCTAAGATGAATCTTTTTTTTCAACATGTAAAAAATCATCAGAAATATTACATGTTACATCGGCAATATACTCCATTTCCCTTCTGTCACAATTGTTTTGACCCATTGGAGATATAAGTAGCCTTAATAATGTTGATGGATGAGGAGAAGTAAGTATTGTCCGCGATGATAGCATACAGTAATGCCACGTTCCCGATATTTTCTTCCACAACCTAGCCTCAAATCACAAGCTTTGACTCTAATATTCTTGCAACTCATGGAATTGTCTACACAGTCGAAAGACAACCCTTATATAACTTCATAATAGCTCGAACCTTTGTAAAGGATTTTGATGCTGCGGTCAAGATCCTGTATGAGGACTAGTTTGAGATGGTTAATCTTTAAAGACAAATCAATGGCGCTAGTTTCAGCTTGACACCTGTGCCAATTATGGTTCAAATTCTTTCATCATTTATGCAGGAGGTGAGAAGCTTGAGTACAATGAACAGGACGATAATACAGCAATATATCTAAACAAGATCTTAGCGGAGATGGAGAACTAAACAAGACATAATCGTTCTGTCAAAAGATCGAGTCAATAATCCCACTTCCGATAGCGGAGCCTAGTTTGGTATGAGGAAATTGCGAAATGTATTCAAGGCGGTAACAAACTTACCGGCTCCGAATCCAACACCTCCGGCAGCCGCAGTTGCAAGCTTACAATTCCAAGGCGTGAGTTATATCCCAAACATGAAAAGAACGAAACCTACGGTTCCGCCTAAACCACCGAACTTGCTTTTCTTTTTGCTGTGCTCCTCGTGCTTGTGTTCCTTGCCTTCCTTGTGTTCCTCCTTGTGTTCGTTGTGATAGTCAGTGCTTCCCGGCGCATAGCCAGGTTGGGAGGCATAAAGATTATAGGCCTGGCTCGGAGGAGGGGGACCGGTATACCCGCTAGTTGGTGCATACCCACCCGGTGGCGCATACCCACCTGGTGGTGCATAGCCACTTGGTGGGCCATAACCTCCAGGTGCAGCCGGTGGGGTATACGAATAACCGGGTGCCGCTCCGTAAGGAGGAGCTGCCGGCGGAGGTGTATATGCTGCTTGGGCAGTAGGAACCGGAGCCGGAGGAGGAACAGCATGGGCGGCAGTTACAGACGGAGGGGCCGCAAGTCGCTCTACGTAGTTGGCAGGGAAAAGACCTTCTTTGCCGTTGTGGCGGCCGGTCCACCAATCAGCATTGGTCTCGGCCGTGACATCAACAATATCTCCTCCGCGGAATGAGAGATCACCTAGATTCTGAGATCAAACCATAATCAGCGATCATATATGAATTAAATGGATGGTAGCTACTTCTCCTCGTTCATTATAGTCCCATAATGCCTTGGCACGGAATATTACACCGAAAGGAAGTGTGGATGCAGGTGCGGCGGTCGAAGGAGGTTGATAAGAAGGTGAGTAGGATGAGCCTTTGTCATATGAAGGAGTGGCGGCTGGGGTATGGACAGAAGGCGCGGGGGCAGAAATCGCCAAATTTTGAGTCTGTTTAGCCAGTGCTTCCACTGGAGAACCTGACTTGGGGAGCTTTGTTAGGATCTCATTGGCGACATCCTGAGAGATCTGTTTCTGAGCAGCCAGGAAATCGATATTCTGCCGGGTTTGAGACAGAATATGGGCGAGGAGATCCGTAGCGTTCATCGTAGTTCAAGCTCGAGTTCAAACTCTGCACAGTCGAGCGTTATCAGCGACGAAGGCTGTACTAAGAGTCATCATCACGTGTTTATGATGATGACAACGAGTTCATGTAGTCAAAACGTCAAACTCTAATGCATACGTTGTACAGATGGTAAATTACATGAAGGTATACAGAATGAAGAATAAGTTAGTCGTGTTTACAATCCACGTCCAGTACTTCCCCGGGGCATAGAGTATGTTATTGCCCCATGCCTCCGCCGTCCGGGTTCCTCGTCATGAAAGATTGCATCATCTCATAGTTGATGTTCGCAGGCATCGGGTTTCGTATCCCACCGTTGACAGGCCGGGACATCCCAGCCATCATTGTCGGAGGTTGCTGACCAATTCCCATCGTGTTCATCACACCCAGACCGCCATAGTTGCTCGGAGGGTGGACATTGCCAACGAGGGACATGTCTGGATGTTGTGGTTGTTGTTGCGGCTGTTGCGGCTGCTGCTGGACTTGCTGATTCTGCTGCACGATATTCATCGGATTCATTGCCATAAGTGCGTTGTTGGTTCCAGGGTTGTTAGCTGCGTTCTGGGCGGCCATCATCCGCTGTTGTTGCATTTGTAGCGCCCGTTGCACCTTGAGGGTTTTCAGGAACTGCTCCCTTTGCTCCAGAGGGATCGCCTGCACCCGTGCACGAAACTCTGGACTATTGAAATCGACGTTTAATAGGTTTGGCATTGGCCGAGATGTTACAGGCAACTCAGGGAGCCCTGTTAATGGGAAGCAGGCTGCGGCCAAGCCAGTCATGTTGACTGGGAAAAAGAGAATATTATTTCCCTGTTCACCTGACGGCAGTGTCCAGGCCGAAACAGCGTACTAAAGTATATTCAATCAGCGTGCGCACGTCGAAATCTAGGTTCTTACACTCTTTCGTTGGTTTAAGACCATTATCAGAGATTTGAAGTTTGCCTCGTTGACTGCAGGATCTACAATGCCGTTCGTTTGGGGTTGAAATGCACAAAGGACGGGGCGGTTGTTTTGTATCCATGCCTGAAGATCGATTACTGGCACGGCAGGCTTATCTGCTGGTGAAAGTTGCATTGTGGTTGGCCAGGTCTCTATTCGACTAGACAAAATGATAAGTAAATGAGCTGGACATTCACACATTTTCAAGTTACCTGGCTTCGGGAGGATTTTGCATCTTTCCTACTACCCATACGACATTATCTTTTTTGATACCCTGTGCATCTGTCCCAGAGAACACCAGCGAGCCCTGCCAAACAGAGTTCGGTCCTTTGTTTGGAGGCCGCTGGTCGACTGGTGGCCCAGGATGAGGTCCTGCAGTTTGCATGCCCACAGGTGGATTTGATGGGCCAGCCATGTTTGCTTGTATCGACCGCGCGCGTTGCTGATCGGCCATTTTTTGCATTTGCTGCATCTGGGCAGCGAGCGTAGGATTCACTTGCGGCGGTATCAACCCTCGTGGTTGCATATTATTAGGACTAGAACGACCAGGACCAGGACCAGGACCTGATCCACTCGCACTACGCTTGTGCAGCATCTTCGCGAGCGCTTGCTGATCCATTGGAGGTTGACTCAGCGAGACAGCCGGTTGGATGATAGGCGACTCCTGCTTTAGACCGGGGTTCCCATTCTTGAGCTGAGCTTGTGCAGCTTGTGCCTTCATGAGGAAATCGTTGGCCCGTTGCTGCATAACTTGTTTCTTGGTGAGCTCCTTAGAAAGTTCTTCAACCGTTGCAATGTTTCCTGTACTCTGCGCATTCTGAATGTCGGTACGAAGGGTTTGTATTTGCCCTTCTAGGCTCCTGAGTATATTAAAAAAGTTGCTGTTCGGCATCATCATGTTCTGTGGAGCATTAACGACGGGTGCTTTGGGGAACGTTGAAGTCATGCTCGGAGTAGGAGCTGGAGGAAGGACTGGAGTACGTGTAGGGACGGGTGCTGGAGGAAGGACTGGTGTACGTGATGGGACCTTGGGCTGCGCTGTCAGAAGAGGTGATGGCTTGGGCTGATTGGAGGGTGTTTTTGGAGTGTGGACTTTTGGGGAAACATCCATCGAGGGCGCTAATCGAGCACGTTTCGGATCGGGGGTACTGTGAACGTCGCTTGGTCTCTTGGTTGGCACTGGGGTTGTTGGTGCAGACACTGGGATGATCAGGATCCCGTGTTTGAAAAAGCGAGATGAAAAAGCTTACCCTTCTGAGAAGGCGAAGGAATTCCAGCTAGTAGAACAGAATGTGATGGTCGAATTGGGAAGAAAGGCTTAAGTGGTTCCTTTGAAGCCTGGAAAGAGTATCAGCGATACACGTTATGTACAAGCGAAGGATACATGCCTTGGCGTGAAGTTCAGGGAACCGCTTCAAGTTTGGCAGAAGGTTAATTGTATTGAAGTTGATGTTTCGCTAGAATGGGATTAGAGGGGAGAGAGAGCAAGGGATGAAAGGCGTCACTAACATTTCTCATTTCGTCCGCCATAGTCTCCCATGTCATGGCGTCATATTTCGAATTATCATTGAATCGAGGATGGACAGACGAATCAGGGGAAACGCTCGCGATGTGGATTATATGGCTAAGGACCGGTTTACCCCGAGCAATGGTAAAGACTTCAAATAGCTGTGTGGAGTTAGGAATTTGATTTATACTCATAAGAGTTAAAATGACCTCGATTGCTGCAACGAGGCCTTCGAGCGCGGCCATCCCGCGATTACCACCGGAATTCGTTGTACCGATGCCGAGAGAGGTAGGGGACTCTCTCATTTCCTTCGTAACTGGTAGACTGTCTAGGAAGAATCGCTTGCATATGAGAGGGGTAGGTGTCCTGTCGGCCGTCGCGTAGGTGATAAACGCCAAGCGAGGCTAACGAGGTATTGTTAGCTCATTCATGGAATAGAGGGACGACGCACCTTGGGGTTGGTGATAGACTCGTATAAGCGTTTGAGCATAGGACCAATGTACTCTGTCATGATGCGCATCCAGTCGTTTCCAACTGTTAGAGAGGACTCTACGACGAATGCAATGGCCATCTCAGCAGAGCCATTGCTCGCGTGGGGCACAGCAGCAACTTGCTGGTCCGAGGCCATCTGGGATGCTCTTGCGCTACCTGGCGCTTTCGGGAGAAGGAAAGGAAGAGACGAGGATCCTCGAGTTTGGGTAATGCTCCTTCAAGGACGCATTCGGACCTTTGATTGTTCAGCACGTGGATGTGATATCAAGTCAGGGGTGTTTGTCAATGATCGGTTCCCGGAATAAAATTTGCACTGCCATTCATTAAAGGACTTAGATTACAGAGTCTACGTTAACCAGAATCGAGGCAGTTAGAAAGTCCAGAGCTGTAGTAGTACAGATACATATGAAATCGATAATCATGATGTTTCCTCAGTCCGTATTGTCTGTGGATTATATTTCTCAATCCATGGATGTTGCAAGACATCTGCAAGGGAAATTCTTTGTGCCGGGTCGTATTGTAGGAGCTACATACAATCGATGGTTGAGCCGAGTAAAGATTCGATGTATGGTCTCACTCACCTTGGAAATGAGGTTCCTCGCCTCAATAGCCACGAAATCGGGTATTTTATAGTCAACTCGCACAATACGACGATACGATCCTGGGATATAGTCAGCGCAAGTCCAAAAAGCAGTTTTTCACATACTAGCAGAGTCCCCTGGTACCTCGAATGGCGCAGAACCAACGAGGAATTCATATGTCAGGACACCCAGTGCCCAATGGTCCACCTTCTCGTCATGTTCCTTTCCCTCAATCATTTCTGGAGGCAAATAATCCGGGGTCCCGCACATTGTTGTCCTCCGATTTCCAGGAGCATGTACACTCCATCCAAAATCCGCAATCTTCAGCTCCCCATTAAGTCCCAAAAGCAGATTTTCTGGCTTGATATCGCGGTGAATAACATGTTTCGAATGGAGATACTTTAGCGCGTCGGACATCTGATAGATATACCTCGAGCTCCGTCTATCAGAAAACCGCCCGACCTTGTTAAGTTGCCGATAGAGCTCGCCTCTACCCGCAAACTCGAGCATGAGGAACACACGCTTGGAGTCATGGAAGAACCCGTAGAGGCGGAGGACGTTGGGGTGCCGGAGGTTCTGCTGGATCTCGATTTCGCGCCGGATTTGCTTTTCCACGCCGTTCGCGACGATTTCAGATTTGATGAGTGTTTTGAGGGCGAGGATGTATTTCGGAGCGGCCTTGGTGCGGACCATGTATACGCGCCCGAATTTACCTTTGCCTAGGGGTCGCCCCAGGTCGAAGTCGCTGAGATGCCATTCGCGGGTTGGATGCTTCCTGTAGTGAAGATGAGGTTGATGAAGGAATTAGGAGGTACATAGAGAGGACCAACGCACCCTGAGACACTGGAATCGAGGGCCAGGGTCTCAGCGGCCTCACCGGTGATTGGCTTGCCTTCGTTGTCCGCATCAAGGCCGCCATCGTATGTTCCTATGTCAATACTAGCTTGTGCCGTGACTGGTGGTGGAGATGGCTTCGCCGCTGGTGCCAGGGGCCGCGTAGAGGAGCTAGGAGCTGGTTTTGTAAAGGGATTGGGAGCTGCATATTTTGACAAGAGCTTTGTGGAGACAGGGGGCAGTTGGGTGGGCTGTTTGGGTTGGAGGGGCCGTGTGCTAGGAGCCGAGGGCAGATTTGGAGTAGATTTTGAGCTTGTAATGTCAAGCCTGTCTATTCGACGTGTTAGAGAGCTCACAGATGTTTGCATCGGTGGTTCAAGGAAGAAAACAAGTGTGTCTACTACAAAAGTTGAACCTTGTCACGTGTGGCATACCTCAATTCGCCTTGGCACCCTTTGATCCAAGAGTCCTCCCTTTCCCCTTCCCCAGCACCTTCCGCCTCTGCACAATCATATACGTATACAGTACATACAGCCCTAGACACACATCAGCCTCACGAAACACTCGTTCAATCACAACTCACCAGGCCACCAAATCCCAAACAACAGCGCCCTAGCGTAATCGGTCGGCCGCCACATGCCCTGTATCCATGACTGCCACCCGGGGACCGGAGACGACGAAGGTAGCGTCGCGTAGATGAGCAGCGCCTCGGAGGACGCGCCGGTCGGGTAGAGGATGTAGAATGTAGTGTAGCGCAGCCAGAGGAGAACGTACGGCTCGTACCCCAGTAGCGTGAGCGCGTAGAATGTGTACCGTATCACTTCGGTTATGGACCAGGAGAGGATCATGGATGTGTATATTGGGTTTGTGCGGACCTGCGGAAGGGAGTCGTTATTAGATTAGCATGAGGTGATAGGAACGACACGTACATCAGCAAACTGCTCCACGACGCCCCAGACGAGAAAAAGTCGACTCGCGACTTGTGCGGCGGTAGTCGGAAGCGGACTGCGCACCCACCCGAACAGCACATGCAGCACCTCAAATACCGCGAGGCTCTGTACCGCCGCCGTTGGTGCGCCCACGCGCACATACGCCGTCGTTGCACGGTGATACACGGGTCTCAGCGCGGGGTGGAGGCGGTTTTCAAACGAGGACGAGGGCTTGATGAATGGGAGGGAAGAGAGAAGACGCGAGAGGGTCGAGCTAGCTGTTTGCGGGACCGGAGACGTGGAGGGGGATGCGCCATCGATGTTGAAGAGATGTGTGAGGGTTTGGAGGAGGACGTAGGACCATCCCAGTGCGGAAATGATGTTGAAGAGGACGAGGTAGTAGCGGATGAGCGGCGGTGTTGCTGTGTGTAGAATGTTGGCGCTGGTAATAAATGGAGTGGTAGGGCTTACTTTTCTTGGGCGTAGTCATCGTAGTTGAGTGGAAGCAAAAGTTTATTTGTCTCAAGAATCACGCGATAAAAATGATGTCGTCAAAGGTCGTTGCGATCCGTGCCCGTACGGTGTACAAGTAGGGTAAATCGGTAAGTAAGTGGGCAATAAGTACACGAACAGAAAACAGCAAGAGAGCACAACAGCGCAGGCTTATGTCCTGCGCTGGCGGTATACCAATCCATCCATCCAGAAAAAGTGATGAAATAAATAGCGAGAAGAAAAAGAAATAAATCAAGTCAAGGAGTGTGGGGTAGTAGAGATCCATCTGGTATAGATGCAGGTATATTTTCGGTGTCTGGGCGCCGCGTTATCGAGTAAAGTCGAGGATGCCTCTTACATCGGGGACGGTCGCCAAATCGGCCAAAAAGGGCACAAGGTCAGGGAGTTCGACGTCGTGGGGGTCATTAAACCACGACGACACGGGCACAGCATTATAGGGATGGAAAATGTAGGATGCAGGGGAGTTGTCGATGATGATGGTGTCTGCAATCGGGCGGCCGAGCTGCGAGAGGTCCTTGACATAGTTGCCTTTGTGGCTGTAGCACGACTCGCGGAAGAGCCGGTGAGCGACGGCGCAATGGATGTCGAGGGTGTCGAGGACGGGATCGGCGTACTGGTGAATGTTAGCACAAGAAGGGGACAGAAGGAAGCAAAATACCTTGGAGAGACTGGCAGTGAAAACTACAACCTCGTAAAGCTCGCCCATCCTTTTGAGAAAATCGTCGACGCCGGGCCGTTTTAGGACATGGAAATGGTGCCATTGACCTTCTATCTCGACTGGCACGATGAAGTCGGCACTTTGTATGGCCTTGAAGCTGCTGTGGACAAGAGTCTCGTCCAGATCGAGGACCAAGCACTTGCGACCTGCGTGCTGCGGTAGGACGGGAGGGAGCAGTGGTTTGGGTGTGCCATCCTAGAAACGGTCAAGAACGGGGAATATAAAAGAGAGACCGGACGTACAGGACCAATGGGAATGCCTGTACCGCCTTTTCTGATCAACGCCTCCTCATCGTCCTCGTGAATGGTCATGTCGGGGTCGTCGGAGAGATCGGACGTCAGGCCAGTTGAACCTGGGGGCTGGACAGCGCCGGATGTGACGCCGTCTGTCTCTTCCTCTGGCAAGAGATGGGAACTGGGAGGGGGCGTGACGATGACATCTGGCTCTGGGTGAAGCTCAAGCTCAAGGGGTGTGTCGACGCGTTCGGGGAGATGCTTGGGTTCGGAGTCGAATTGCGGGGATGCGACGCAGGGAACGATGCGATGGACTATGCGAGTGAAGAGAGAGAGACGCGGGTTATCGGACATCGGGGCCTGCCCGAGGGTGCCTGTATGGAAATTAGGAGATGACAGAAGAGAAAAACAAGAAACCGACTGCTGGTCCGCCAGAAGGAGCGCTGGCGGAAGGAAGAAACCATGGAGAGTGACTGTCACAGGACCTGTGTCACTCTTACTCAGCCTCTTAGTCATCAACGCAATCTCTCAACAGCGACTATGCTGGGCTACACTGCTACGGGCGACTCGACAAATGCGCTGCCCACTATGCGCCTCGCCGCCGAAGATTCCCAGGTCGTTACGCCACAGCAGCGCAACCAAAGAAAACGCAAGACGCCACCCGACTCGGTCCCTGATCAGCAGCAGCAGCAACAGCCTCCCCCACCGCCCCCCATCCACCACGTCCTCCCTCCCATGATCCATCCCTTGCAGGGCCACCCAATGCCCCCAGGCTACCCGTATGCCGACTTTACCCCAGGTGGCATGCCTCAGCCCCCTCCCCAGCACCCCCAAGACCAGCAGTCCTCGCCAGGCGCAGCCTCTGCCGCCTCGGGCCGCGCACTCAGCAACAGCAAGCGCGCAGAGCAGAACAGAAAGGCCCAGCGCGCATTCAGAGAACGACGCGACCAGTTCGTCCAAAAAAATATCTTTCCTTACCTTGCTTCTCATTCTTTGTTTCTAGGCACGTCAAAGCCCTCGAGTCCC
Organism: Termitomyces titanicus; assembly: GCA_017657335.1. Lineage (NCBI taxonomy): Eukaryota > Fungi > Basidiomycota > Agaricomycetes > Agaricales > Lyophyllaceae > Termitomyces > Termitomyces titanicus. The sequence continues at coordinate 95,427 of JAGGAX010008344.1, read as the reverse complement.
GCTCCCAGCTTCTCGACGCCGCCCTCGCCTCTGCAGACGAGGCAAACCGTCGCTGGGAAGAATGTCGTGCCCTCGTCGACCAACTTCGCATCGAAAACGCCGCTCTTCGCGCTGCACTCCAGCAGGCTCAGTCTTTGCCCCCGGGCATCCCGCCCCCTGCTCCGGCACAGACACAGAACGGTCTGCCCAATCACGACCCAGGTGTCGCCGCCCAGCAGCAGATCGAAGAGGCAACCAGGAGCCTCGAAGCTGTCGTCAGCGACTCCCTCAAGAACGATTCCGCAGAGACCGCCGAGAGCAAGACTGAACAGGCCTGAATTTTTCTCTACTAGGACTTTTTTTTCCCTTCTACTTGTCAGCCACAGAGTACAATACATACACACGCACCTCTTGCTGCCCCTTTCACCTCTTGTCGTCAGAACCCGTTGTAAATATGTATCCAATATTCCACAAATTGTCTCCTTGAGGCGTGGCAAGCCGACGGGCCTCCATCATGGTAGTTGATGTCCAAGTGCTTGCAGAACAACTTTATGTAAGGTTTCTGTCTTTGTCAACGTCTTTGTCATCTGCCAGAGGGCCATTCATATCACAATCCTATTGCGCTCACTACTTGTCGCCAGCTATAGGTTGCGGTTTGTGTCCTCACCGCGCCACCGACCTGGTACGCATCACTTCCGTGCGTAGCGCCCGAACATGTTATGTATTTGACAGCGCCGATTCTAAGTACCTACTAAGCCGTCAGACCGCCCCTTCTCCCTTCATCCGATCACGCGCCGTCCCGACCAAAATACCATACAGCATCTCCCAGCTGACCACCCCCAGATCATCCTCAAGCGGGATACTAGTCAGCTGCACATTGATAAACTCCTTCAAGTGTCGTGGATGATCATCCAATTTTTGTTTTTTGTTCGTGTCCAACTCCCCGTTGGTAACTTCCGTTAGGGCGTCCGTGTCACGCTCCTCGACGCCGCGTTTCCGCTTCTTGTGAGGATCTGCGTCATCTTGCGGTCCCTGCAAAGGACGATCCTCCACATTTGGCTTAACGTCATTTTCGTTCTCGGACCTGTGTGCCCTCTCGGGAGTTTGGTCCGTCATAGGCTCCGCTTTGTTGTTTGTCGTCCCTTGCCGCTCAGAGTTGTTTCGTGCTTTCACTTTTTTCGACTGGACCTTCTTCCGCGCTACTTGGAAACTCGGCACAGCCCATGCACCCGGGTCGTGTTGCACCTCCCGAGGTGCCGAGAGGGTGGGTTCGTCTGGACGCACTGCACTCTGGATCTCGTTGGGTAGTTGATTGGAACGTTGACGTTTAAATAGATTGATATGCGTTTGGGCGTCGTCGGAATCAAGCTCTTCATCTGCAGGCGGTGAAGAATTCAGCCTGTGAGAATCGGTGTCGTGTGGGTCATCACCCGGCTGGGAAGTGTCATTATCGTGCACGTCATCTCGTGCACCGGAAGGATCAACTGATGTTATCATCATGGGACGATTTCGATCTTTATTGTCAATTGCATCGACGCCCACAGGACTGTTACGTGACTGGTTCTGATCTGGTGGCGCACCTACAAACGGGTTTCGCCTCAATTGGGACAGCTGAGAGAGCACAACAGGCTGCGATTGGGATTGGGATTGTGACTGGGTTTGACTTTGCGAATGAGAAAGTGAGAGGTCGGAATCGGGCGCCAGGATGATGGGCTCGGCCAATAGACGCTCAGACCTAAACGGCTGGGGTGGACGAGGGACCTTGCGGTTGACCTCGCGGCGTGCATGTGTTGGCGGAGACTCGGTAGGAGAGGGAACGAGCATGCTTTCATGCACCAGAGTGATATGGAGTGGATGGGATACGTCTGCATTTCGTTTCATAGGAGATGGTGGGGAAGAAGGAGGCAGTGTGGGTGTTGGTCTTTTTGGAAGGCGTTGAGCTGGTGTTGGATGTCGGGGCTGGGAGCTGGAGACAGGAATGGAGCTTGCGGGGCTTGTTGGGGATGAGGGTGGTGTGTCATGCCGGGGTAATTCTGACGGAGGCCATTCGGCTTCAGAGAACGGAGTTGCACTTCGAGTTCGGGAACTACTTTGTGAAACAGCAGGGGAGGGTGTCAATGGAACTACGCAATGGATAACCAGATTAGGGACTAATTTACTCAGGGAGTGAGATTGCTTACGAGCACTGATTCGACGGCGCTTACGAGGAGGCTCCGATTTGTTCTGGTCTATTTGTCGAGCGCTGTCCTCGTCATCATTCACTGGATATGAAAATGTTAAATTTGGAATGATGTGAAGGGTTTACAAGCTGACCTTTCATAGAAGCAAGTTCAGAAGCAACATCATCAGGTGGTCGTCTGAAACTTGGTTTTCTAGAGATCTTTGGGTTCATGAGCAAAGGTCGTTGGAGCATGAGAATAAGACGTACCGACCAAGTCTGGTGAAAGTTATGAGGTTTAGAGGCTAGCGCGGCCCTTGCTTGGTTCGTGCTGGTACCCGCCTTTTTAGAAGTAGGTGAAGATTCTATGGGCTTCCTTGGTTCAGGAATGACTGAAACGTTGGTAAATTCTTGTTCTTCTTTGCGATTCTTCAGACAATTTCTAGGCACATGTAAACCAGAGGCACAAGGTTAGTCAAAGATACACTCACCCGGCACCCCCATGCTCCTTTAGTCCTTCCGACCATTCCTTCAAGTCAGGATTTGTCTCTAATGGTTGAGGTCGGCCAAACTTGGGCTCTCCTCGGCCACCAACAAGCACAGCAGAATTGCATTCGAGCGCCAGGAAGCTACCTTCAGACATGCGACCTTTTCCTTGAGGGATACGGGCAAAGAATGGCCTGAATTGGGAAATGGAGATAATAGCATTCTTGTCCTCTATGATATGGCTCCTGCTGAGCCTGGGTCATATCATCAGACTGGTGCAACCAATGTCAAGTACGTAGACACACTTGGTATATTCCTCGACAGCTTCGCGACTGAAACGAATGGGAACAATGTATTCCTTGTCAGACGCTCGAGCCCAGATGATTTCATCGCGTCCGTAAGTCAAAAACTAGCGAAAAAATCAGCCTTAGGAGTCATTATGCAACGAGTGCATATACTTCAACAAGTTGGACCTTCTTCTTTTTTGTGGTGACAAAAGGTATTGCGGTCAAGTCTGCGCCATATTCTTCACCTGTGGCAATAAGATAGGCAGAAATCCACGGAAGAATAGATTCTGACATCGTCAGTGGTGCCAAGTAAATTGAGTCGCGTTACAGGGTACGCGAATAATCACATCGCGTGATGCGCGTCGGGAGGCGATTGTGTCGGAGCTCCGGTACATACCGGGTGAAGAAAAGGCGCTATTGTTTTTGGGGAAAATGAAACCGGTTTGTCAAACTTGAGACAATCAAAACCCACTCGAGGTGGTCAGGACTTTAAGCTTGAAGCTTGATCGGCAACGGTGCTTACTGACACAGAAAAAGCATCTCCACTTTTTATCAAGGGCAGCTAATTTCGCATGATATTGCGCGCATCAAATCTAAATTTGGTGCTTCCATTCCTCGAGTCAGATATCATATGTCCAAACATACAAAAAGCCACACGCAGATCATTAACTAGGAGTTGATATGTTGCATGATCACAATGTAGCTAAAATGAATGGCAGCGAAATTGTCCAGATGATGCGATGAGATTGCTATGTATATCGATACTGTACGATGTGATCATGAAGATGATCGATTGCAAAAATCCACATCAGGATCCCATTGACCGTGGGAAAGTTGGTCTGAGTAAATTCCGTTGTTTCGAAAAAAGCTCTTTCCTCGCCCACTCTAGTCTATACAGGCAACATCCATCATTGCTATTTCTGAGCTTCCGTTGTCGAGCAACTCATCCTGCTTGGCAGTGCTCGTCTGCCTTCTGACAATTGCTTGTATCTTTATTCATTAGGGACGCTTATCTGCTGTCCCTCCGCAACACTGTCGACCCACCTTAATCGTGCAAGCTCTCTTTCTGCCTGGGATCCCGCCTCTCAACTCCCAAAACAGTCCTGGAGGGACGCTATATTCATCCTTATGACCCTCTCTGTCGGTGGCCTGAGTCTCATCTCCCTCCGCAGCCCGTTTTCAGAGTTGGTTGGTGTGGTCTTGGGCAAAACGGATTTTCGGACCCTGTTTTGCCTCGTTGTAATCTTCATCGTTATATTCGTTCTAGGTCAGTCTTTTCTCCGCTGCATATCACATCCCACTATGGAAAAGACTGCTTTGCAAAATTTTATGTACCGAAAACTAACAAAGTCTCTCCTTCAGCTTACCTCACAAACCCGTCCGAAAACTCTTTTCGCGCATATCTAACGGAACAGTCTTTTCGGCTCCACCTGAGCCGACTGGACGACAACGCTGACGACGATCACAAACAACCAACTCAAAGAACTACTCCGGCATACGATAATACATCCACCTTCCATTTCGCAAACAAGGCATCAGTCTCTCTGAAAACCCCTAAACATGTTTTCCGTAGCTTTGGCATCTTCACCGTTGCTGCGATGCTTCCCCTCGCAAGATCCGCTTGCACCCCTGAACAAGGAAGCTCGATCATTGCTGATTCGTGGTATATCGGTGCTTTTGGTCGTTGGTGGCGTGGTGGCATCATTGAAGCATGGTATCACGATGTTATCGCGAGAACGAAGGATGAGGAGAGTTGGAGCTCTGGAATTTTGAGTATGAAAAATCTGGACAGACATAGCGAACGTAATGGTGAGTTATCCGATGTTCATGATTGTATCTGATATTTGATGCTGTCTGTCAGGACTGCCATTCTCAACAAAGAACCTCCCTCCTCAATTACTGTCCAGAGGCTCCCCTCCTAGATTGCGAAATCGTGAAAAGTCATCTCAAAGACCCACAGTGACTCAAGCTCGTAGTTCCACACCACCACCCCTTCCCAAGTCTGCATCATTACCTCTGCATACAGCCCGACTCCCAGCATCGACATCAGACCGTCAATCTAATCCACCACAGCCCATTATGCCAACCCATACGTGTTCTCCCTCCGATCAAGTTCGTTTGGGTTCTCCGTTGCCATCCCGGTCGCCATCAGCCCTTTTCGATCAATCACCACGGATTGCTGAAGTCCTTCGCCAAATCTCACACTCCAAGGCTGCCATATTAGATCTACGTACTCAGCTCAGCGACTGTCAGTCATGTGCTTTGCAGTCTCATGAAGTTCTTCAAGGAGAACTAGACTCTTTTCGGGAGCGGAAACGCCAGGAGGACGCTGCCAAGCTCGAGACAAAATCCCGGACCAAATCCCTTGACGATTCCAGGCGTAGCACCGAGAGCATGAAGAGAGATGCCGAAAAGAAGTTCAAGGCCGCTCAATTTGCTCGAGATAATGCGAGTCAGCGTATGGGATACCTTGATAAAGAGATTGCCAAGTTACGACTTCGTTTCGCCGAAGACGAAGCACTAGTGCACCAGGAGGCTGTTTCGAACGCAGAAAAAGAAATCAAGGAAGCTTTGGAACATAAAAGGCAGGAAATCAAATTGGCGGAGGATGTGGTTACTGCGCTTAATCAACGTGCTCGAGATCTGGAAGACAAGCTCGCCGAACATAAAGAGAGGTTGTCGTCCATCAAGGAGCGTAACCAGGTTCGAATGATCGAAGCAAACCAGGCCATTCCACCCAGCGATTCTCCTTGGACTAATCCCGGGGTTGCCGCATCTGACTCGACCCGTGGACATCCGTCTCCTGAACATCAAGTACCTCCTGTGACGTTCGATGCTCTGAACAGTCTGGGCCGTCGACGTTCAATTGCTGTTGACACTACAACTCAGCCCATTAAAACGTCGCAGACCTCATCGGGTTTCAGTTCATCCCCCATAAATGCGTATCCAACCTATGATGATGAGAGTCCATTTTCCATGTCTCATGAGCAAGTCTCATACGGTCATCGTCCCACGTTCTTCCCCTTTAACGACCTAGACGGAGTTGTCTCGCCCACAAGCCAATCTTTGATCCCTTCGGCTCTGATCACGTCCCTTGAAAATGGTGGTTTATCACGGTCTTTCCAATCGGAAAGTGATGTTTTCATGGACAGGGGCGAATGGCGCAACAATACCTACAACCAGCATGTTCCATCGCGGTCGAACGATAGTCAGGTGACAACCTCTCCGGTTTCCTCCAATCATAGCATGGAGCACGACCCGTTTGACGTTCGTTTCATGGTGAATGAAGGTTTAGATCAGCAAACGTACCTGAGTTTGTCCTCTGACAACTCCATGGATCTTCAACGTACCTCGTGGTTGCATCGCGCTCGCTCTGATCCGCATTTGAAGCATCCTAGTCAGGAAGAAGGTGACCGAGAATTCCAGATGGTTGAGAAAGCAGGCCCACGTCGATGGTTCAGTTCAAAAGAGAAATCAAGGAAAGGCCTCAACCCGGATGCCAAGGTCTTTAGTCCCCCCAAGCCATCTCTCCCTCGAACCCTTGCGCACAGCTCTGGCTTTGGTATAGCACCTCCAAGTCACAATTTCGATGCACTTAACCCGACAGGCCTCACCTCGAACATACCTGCCCCTTCCCCAAGTTCCTTTACTCGCGCATTTGCGCCCTCGCCTGCCGAGCGAGAGGCTCTTCAGCGTGCATTGGGTGGGTCGAGCAATACAAGTTTTGAACGCCTGCCGAGCCTGAGCGATGTTGGGAGCATACCCTCGTCGCCTTCGCATGTCCATGCTCATGCACTCCCCGCTGCCATCCCTCAACACTCGTTCTCCAAGATTTTGCCAGCGTGGCTTCAGTCCTTGCCTCCACACAAGACGACGAACTTTAGCCCATGGGATGACGAAGAGCCAGAGCCCTCGACTGGCAGTGGCAGCCGTATCGGAAGGAAGAAGTAAGGTGATGGAAGGGAGAGGAAGGAGTTTAAAAGGGGTGGTGTGATGATGATTTGACGGCAGTCTTGGTTTATAGAACAAAGAGATGCGTGGTGTCTTGGGTCCAGCTGATCCATGTTCAGAATGTGTATATCAAAGTAGCGTTTTAAATAGGGAAGAATTCCCTGTATGATCGTCTGCGGAGCTCCTGAAGCTTGAGACAAGGTATTACCGAAAAGTTGCTCAGGAACGGACACGTAGGCTTGGGTTATTTATGCAGTCTAGCTGACATGCCTTGTATGACGAGAATTCCAGGGCGACAAGTACGTTATCAAAAGGTCATTGTACATAGGCTTCTGAACACTTGACTCGTTGATCCAGTCGCAATGTTGTTGAATTCTAAATCGAAACAAGTTCATGAGTTAAATCTAAATGGGATTATCTTGTGTATCAGTATCATCGTGGTCGTAAACGCATCCGTATACAAAGGTCGTGTGAAAGCGGGAAATAAAGTGGGTTACTGGTAATAGTACGTAGGAGCATGGAATGAGGCCAAAGGTGGACCCATAAAGAAGGGAAGGGACGTGAGGACTCGGCATGATATGATATGATAGGTACACAGAAACGAAGCGTCCAAGATAGCATAACGAGAAGGCACAATAAAATTTCCAAACGAAGGATGTAGGTGGCTGGCGTCAACGACAAGAGCGGGGGGAATCTTGAAAGGTTATGATACCGGATGACTTGCAGGGTATATTAGGGGCTTGAACGGCTGGCTATATGTAAAAGGAGCGGGAAGCGGGACAAAAAAAAAAAAGGAGAGAACGGCGGGGTATGTGGTTCAGGAGAAGAATGCACCCAGTCGCATTCAAGTGACGTGCATGTGGCAGGGGTATGACAACGAATCTGATATCAGAAGACCCAGGATATGAACAAGACATGTGCGCATCCTCCCTTTTTACACAAAGAATGACTTCATCGAGCGCCATCGAGAACTCCTCTCACATCTTCCACTGTTGCCAGATCAGTCAAGAAGGGGATGAGGTCTGTAAGCTCTGTGTCATGCGGGTCATTGAACCAAGAGGACACGGGCACTGCGTTATTTGGATGGAAGATGTATGATGCGGGGGAATTGTCCAGAATGATTGCATCTGCAATTGGTCGCCCAAGCTGTGAGAGATCCTACTCGGGGGCATTTAGATTACCTTTGCCGGGATACCAGGACACGTACCTTGACATAATTTCCTCTATGGTTGTAACAGCTTTCCCGGAATAGTCGATGTGACACCACCTGATGGATATCCAACTTGTCGAGCACCGGGTCCGCATACTATGGACAGGTCAGACGACTGGATCTGAAACTACTTTTCCGGCAACTTTGACATACTTTGCTCAAGCTTGCGGTGAATACAACGATTTCATAGATTTCTCCCATCTTCTTGAGAAATTTATCAACACCGGGACGTTTAATTACGTATACGTTGTGGAGGTGGTATTCAATCTCGACGGGGACGACATAATCAGCCTGCTGGATAGACTGGGGGATGTGATTGGTAAGACTGCAAGGGGTTATTTCTTGATTATCTCACCTTGAAACTACTGTGTACCAGAGTCTCATCTAGATCAAGAATGAGACACTTTCTCCCGGCCTGGTGAGGCGCGATTGGAGGAAGCAACGGATTCGGTCTCCCGTCCTAGAACGATGGTCAGTCAGAGCGAAACGAGATCGAGGTAAGCTTTAGAATTCACCGGTCCGATAGGGATACCGGCGCCGCCGTTCATGATGAGTCTGTCGTCATCGTCCTCCATCTCGTCGAGGCCATCAATGTCCTCGTCTTCGGTGAAACTTGTCCCCTCGGAATCTTCCTCGGCACTGGCATTGCTAGGAGGACTGGATTCTCCAGAATGGCGTTGTTCTTCGAGCTTGGGAGAGCCACCTGTTGATCCGGGGGCTTGAACGGCACCAGAGGTAACGCCTTCGGTCTCGTCTAGCGGGAGGAGATGTGGCGCAGACGAAGGAGTAGGCTGTATGGGGACGTCCTCGGCCTCGTGCGACGGCTCGTCAGGGACGGGGATGACAGGTTGGACGGGGGTTGGGGACGGAGGTTGTACGACGACCGGAGCGACAAGCGGCTGGGAGTCTTTGGGGAGCTCTGTGGTGGAGGATGAAGCGACGTTGTCAAAAGACGTCAAAAGTTGCTTTTCTTTGGAAGCAGATATCGATGGGGAGTCGACTTCGACAGGGTGGGCCTTGGAAGAGGAGACGCAAGGAATCAAGACGCGGATAAGTCTGGCAAGGAAAGAGGGCGTGTGTGCGGTGGCGTTGGACTCGGGTTTTTTTGGGCTGGATCGCGAGGGAGTCGGGGAGGGGGCGGGTTTGTCAGCATCGTCAGTGGGAGGTCCGAGAGGCGGGTCCGACGCAGAGGCAGCGGGTCCGACCATGGCGATGGCAAGAAATGCACACAACAACCGATCCATGTGTCATGACTGCCCTTCCCACGCCCCCACCCCACAGCCACAAACACCGTCACGTGTCCCCGCCTCTCCCTCTCATGTCCGAGGACCGTTATGCCCTGCTCCAGCGAAAGGTTGACGATCTGGAGAGAGTCCACAGTGACGGCAAGAAAGCGGTCAGCCCGTCCCGTCCCTCCTAAGCTTGACAACTGACGTACGTCCAACCAGCATCAAACCGAGGTGGAGCGTCTCAAGGCTGAGCTTGCGCGCTGCCAGAAATTCGTCGCTGAGCAAACAGGTCGACGCGATAAACAGAAGAAACAGATAGACCTTCTCGAGTCGCGAATCCAAGACCTCAAGAAGACGACCGCATCAGATCAAATCGAACTCAACGCTTTGCGCGTCAAGCTTCGAATGTCTGAACATGACAAGACTCAGCTTGCAACCAAACAGGGAGAAGCAACCGAGACCAAAAAATCCCTACAGTCGTTGGAGATGAAACGAAGGGAGGAGCTGCGTGAGAGGGACCGACGGATAGCAGAGCTGGAAAAGGCGCTAAACGGGGAAAAGAAACGCAAGGAGGCTGCGGAAGCCAAGTTGCAGGACATCAATGGGCGCGCCGATCAACAAAAAGTCGCTGCACAAAAGCTTCAAGATGCTGTTGTCACATCACAAGCACAAGCTAAACAAGCACACGAGGCCCTTGCCTCCCTCCGTCAGGCGAGCTCTACGCAAGAGGAGGATCTTCTCACCCAGTTGGAGCACCACCGAAATCTCGTGGACCAAGTCGCTGAAGAGTACGGTCGTCTCGCTCGTGACTCCGTCTCTCGCAAATCGTTTAATCGTCTACGTCAAGAGAATGCCAGCCTCGCAATACAGGTGTCACGTCTGGAACGCAAATTAGCTAATTCTGTTGCTCAAGTGGATGAACTGGCCGTCTTGATCAGACAAACACACGATCAGAAAACTTTCTTGTCCGAGCAACTTCGACAGGTTGATCGGGAAATCGCCTTCTACCAGGACGCGTTGCTAGATAGGACCACTAGTCACCTCGACGAATCAGTCTACGATATCCTGGGCTCTATGGAACGAGAGCATGCTGCATCACTTGAAGATGTTCATGGAGAGATGGTTGGATCATTCTCAGAGTTTTACAAGACCACCAGCGAACAGCTTATCCTTGAATATGCCCTTATGCAAGGGCAACTCAAATGCGAACAACGGCTCTGTGAACAACATTCTGCTTCCCTAAAGAATGCACTTGCCTCCCGCGAGGCGATTGCGGCGCAGCTGGAGCGCACTCAAGAGGAGAAAAACGCAATGAATGTCGAGTTAAAGGCTGCTACTGATCTTGCTGAATCACTCAAGTCATCCTCTGACTCTCTAACACGCCGGGCAACGGAAGCAGAGGAGGAATTGGTGCAGGTTACTGCGCACAATGAAGCTGCTCTGAAGAAGGAGCGTGATATTGTCCGTCGACTCACAGAGAATATGCAGAAAATGAGGGCTGCGGAGGATGCTTTACGAACTGAGGTCGAGCAGTCAGTCTCTCCGTTCCTGATGTACAGACCAGAAAGCTGATTCGTGTCATGTCAGATTGACTACCGAGTTGACAGATGCAGAGAGATACCAGGAGGCTTATCACACACTCTCGGAAGAAGTAGGTTCACTCGTAGCGAGGAACCAACTAGCAGAGGAAGAGGCTCAGAAGCTCAGTAAACTTAATGCTGAGATACTGGGTCACAACAATCCCGCACAACGCATCATGTATGTCGATCGTATCCGAAGGGAGCTTGCCGAGGCGAAACACGTTCGTTATCCCTCTCTTAAATAACTTGCGTCGCTGACCTACATGAACCAGAACCTTGTCATGCTGGGCCGAGAGCAAGAGGCCGCTATGGCCATCAACGACGACCTTCAACGTGAACTTGACATGTACAAATCCATCATGGTTCCTGCAGACAACAAGCCCCGTACGGGACTCACGCGCGTGACGCGCCCGCCTCTCGTGAACCTCACACGCAGTCTTAACACCAACGCTGGTGGTAACCCACCCGCTTCTGCGTCCAAATCTGAGGGCTCGGCGCAGCACATACACGTTTTGGAAAGTATCCCGGGTGATATGACGATTGATGAAATTATGTAGTTTCAGCAATGGCCTTTTTGTTACTTGATATCGATACCCTGCTGTACATATATTTGTATCTATTAATGATGCCAGAGCTAGCACCGGTCGGGGAAAAAATTTGAGTCAAGACGAGTCAATAGCATTGAGTGGTAGTGCTGCTGGTGGCGCATAATCAGCAAACGTGGTTGAACTACTTACTGGCCCTCAAATTTATCAAACTAAAGTTTCACGGTCTACGACATAAATGCTGTTATTGATCAAAGAGTTGGATTGCTGTCAAGATAGGTTTAATACTAATAATATATACATTTTGACAAAAACCACCAAGAGATTTGTCAACTTCCGTTGTGAGGAGAAGGGTATCAATCAGGTAAAAGAACGGCTATTGATCGCTGCTCTTGGCAGCAGGACACTGATGCTGAAGTAATGGCGACACTTTGGGCAACGTCGGAGTACGAGATGGCTGAGAGTGCACGAGCGTAGCTGAAATTGGAAGAGAAGTATGTTGATTTAAGGGAGACATATGATTATTGAATTGTTGCCCGTTGGACCCAACGTGCATACCTGGACGCGGGACAGCTTGGACGACTGAGGATGTTAAACCCAGGTTCTGACTACCAATACCGCTAGACATCAAGCCCTTAGTCAAAGGGGAGACAGCACTAGCCCGCTGCATCTGTCGCGTGACAGGAAACTTGAGGCTGGTATTCAAGCTTGCAGCAGCCGCTGATTGTTGGTGAAGAGCGACAGAGCTCGCTTGGAAATATGGAGATAAAGCTTGAGAGGCGACTTTCGCCTGATTGGTCTGACCCTGAACGCTAGCAAATGCGACTTTCAGGCTTTGCATCTGTAGCGCGGTCAGTCCATGAATTCCTTGTAACTGTAACCCATGCTGAGGGGCATTGCTGAATGTGGCAAAATTCTGGGGAGTGGTGGTAACATGGTAACTGTTTGTTAAACTATGAGTTGTCATACTCTGAGGCTTAAAAGGGACTGCAACGCCTTCGTTTGCTTGGAGATCTTCCTGAGGGTGGCTATCATGTTGCAAGGCCTGTGGCACGTGTATATAATCATTCAGAGGTAGATGTTTTCCGGACACCTCAATGCTGAAGGGGTCAGTGTGAGGCAAGTTGATGGCTCCACGATGAATACCGCTGTTCGAAGGAGAAGAGTGCACGAGGGTAGCAGAGTCGGAAGGAGAGGGTTGGGTAGAGGACAGTGGACCAGGTATTGGGCTGGATCGCATACCACCGTTCAACGATATGCGCATCTGAGGCACTGAAGAAGCCATCGTCTTGAGTTGCTGTCGGGCAGAAATAGGGGTCCCAAATGGCATTATAGATGCTGAAGATTGATGTTGCGGTGCTCCAGGCTTAGGTGCTCCAGGTGGTGGACCGCGAATTGGTGGAAAGCCGAGCCTAAAAGGCTTAACCAATTGTTGGCGCCCATTATGAATGACTGGTATCGCGGGGTCATTGAGGAGGCTCTGATGGTCAGTATCTAGTAAAAAGGTCACTGAATGTCGGAGGAGTCTACAATTCTGTGAGGCGTGGCTCAATAATAGAAAGGGAATGGAAACAGACCGAGGAGAATAGTCGTCAACTAGAACCCTATTGATCTCCTCGGGACCTAAAGGTCCCATGGCGGAAACGTCGTCAACATCGTATCGCCATCTTTCCTGCATCCGTTTGAGCCGTTCGTCATCACCGACCACCTTTTCAACTTCAGCCTCGGGCAGTGACGATCGCTTGGTGGTACAAATAGACCGTGCAGTCGAGTTCCGCCTATCAACGAGAAGCCTCCCACCACGACCAACACGTGTACGAAGCGCTCGATAGACCCTCTTCTCCGCTATGTCGGAAGATGATAGTGGGAGCGGTACATATTTAAAGCATCGGATTGGGTGTGGAACAAGGGATATCTGATAAGGATCCTAATTGATCGGTTCATTGTAAGCAGAGGCCGAGGGGACACTTTTCCAAGTTAACTTACGTCGACCTTATCCTCCCATTGACGACCTTCTTCCTTCTGGCGCTTTAATATCTTGTCAACAGCATTATTGATGAGTGTGACACGCTCCGAGGGACGCATTGCAATAGGCTCTGGGCGGATGGGCACTCCCATAACGACCTCGGTTTTGATCTGCGAGGGCCGGCTGTGATGGACTACGTGAGAAGTGACCGTTTGAAATAAAGTCGAGATGAATCACAGTAATTCTGCCCTCTTAGGCTTGTCCTTGTCAACGAGTAGGTCCTCGTCCTCTTTGTCACCCCAACCTGGGAATTTCCGCTTGAAGTCAGCAAGTAAGATACGCTTGTCCCAAGCTTGTTTAGAACGCAGTGCAGACTCTTTTTTGTCCTGTTCGCGCTGAAGTAGCTTTTTACTGAGTTCGAGAGGATACAAAAGCTCAGCCTGTAACCTAACAAGCTTGTCTGAAGATGATGATGCTTGGGAGGCGCGCGTTTTGCGAACGTATTTCATTTCCCGCCTCCGAAAACAGACATATGATTCGTTAAGCGTGTCGGATTCGTCGCACTACGATGGTTTCAGACAGACCTGAAACCACGAGGATAATTTCGGAACTTACATTAAGAATGGGTATAATTCTGTGTCCCCCACGTTCGGTACGTCGCTCTTTCCAATATTGGTATATAATACGTGCAATACAAACAAGATGAGAAGGAGTAGGAATCCATTGAAGAATAGAGCATGGAGTAAAGATTGCAGGAGAAAGAGGAGATGAAAACGTTTCTTGATATTCGGAGAAAGTGGGGAAGGCCATGCCATTCTCCAGCCCCTGACATGTCATAAGTAAACACCATCAAGATAACTGTGAACGTATCGCATACATGATGCAAATATTCCGTCTTCTCGTGTGTCACTATTTCAAAAAGACTCATCACCAGTTCAAATTCATCCTCCGAGATAGTGAGGGTCAATGAAGGTTCTGGATCCTTTCCTTTTGTCTTTGAACTACGTGCAAATGTTCGAGTCACAGAAGGAGACATAGCTCCCTGGGCACTGGTACCCTCACCACGGGCTTCTTCATTGTTCTTGTCAAGCCATTCCTTATCGCGTTCGTCCATATAATACGTGAAATTATTGGCCAAAGCATTGTTGCAAGACTCCTCAGGGGAGATGGAAGTGCACAGATATGTTACAGGATCTTTCCATCGGTTGGATGCATACAGATCAGAGTAATGTCTGACAATTCCGGTAGAATCCGGAGTTGGGATAAATGCAGGTGTCTGTGGCGACTTGCGACCGTTACTCGGTGCGCCACGGTTTGGATTATGGAAATACACGTGCTGCGATGACGCATGCAGGACTTCCCGTAAATGGTGCTCCTGAGCGGCTGTGTCAGCAAATTGGTCAAGAAACCGCGGGCCGCACAGCCACCAAAAGGTAGGTCTTGGCGTCGGAGGGAAGGAACTTCGAGGCTTACATTGGCATCCTCTGCATCTACGCCAGCGACCAGGTTCGTATACTGGCCCCTCTCTCCATCCTCGTCAGCGACATCAACAAGATCGGTCTCGATATCGCCATGAACAACTTTGAACCGGTATTTGTTGGACAACTGGCGGTTGCGATTCCTGGTCGATGTTCCTGAAAGGCGGGCCATGACATTAGAAAGACGAAGAGGTCTAGAGAAACAGCAGTAAGTTCAGCACCAGACCTCGCCACCGTTTAGAACTTCTGTTTTCGGTCGAAAGATTTTTTGTCAATTATACATAGGTGTACACGTGTACCCCTCGTGGGAAAATTGTATCGATGACTCTTTCTGTAAAGTGCTCAAAAGTTTCAGTTATGTGCTTTCACTGGCTATGGATCAGAGATAAAAACATGCGCTTTCTCAATGCCAGAGGGGAGTAACGAAAATCTCGTGAAATCTCTTCGCGTTGACGTGAATCATTGACGCGACCGCCGACAAAAGCCGCACTGCACGTTAAATGCCAATTATAGTCAAATTGTTTCTCTGAGTCTGGCTGTTATGGAGATTTTGCAGGAACTATTAACGGTAACATGTGGGTGGAGAGCTAACTGGAAGGAATCATTGGCGGTAGTTTGGATGTAGTGATGAGGTTTCAAAGTTGATCGCTTAAGCCACGAAGACGTCGTCCCTGTATCACCCTAAGTTAATTTACTGACACGGATAGGCTGGCTTTTTGGCTCCTCTGACATGGACACTGACATAGATTCATCATTAAAAAAAATAAATGCTGACTTGTGCCTGGAGCGGATGACATGGGCAAGCCGATTCCACGCGAACATCATCATCTCAACCACTGCAGGTTGCATGGCCGGGTCTGGGACGCCCAGACCGGGCTAAAGTAGAGTGATTTGTTGTGCAATTGTTTCTCAGTTTTCCTTGATGTCACAAGCAAACATAATAATTAAAACAGTCGGTCATCCATCCCATTGGGGCACAAAACGTACGTATCATGCGTGTATAAGCTCTCATTTGGTATATCTAAAGAATTATTACGATATGTTGATTGTCCAATTGCTTGATTCTCAAAGCTGCATCACTATCAGGGTCTTGACCTTGAGAGGCTAAGATTACTATCTAGGGTCCAATTGACCAGGGCTTACGAACAAAACTCTACGTCTCACACCAAATGCCGATCTGAGGATAGGGTCGAAAAAGACCCCAACAATGCTATCAAATATCCATTTCTTTTCGCGGGACATCGCTTGGGGCCCGGGAGAACGCATATATATACGCTGTAAGTGCGAAACAGTGGGCACTCGCAAATTTTGGTCGATGATTAACGTGATACATTCCAAGTTAAATTACTACACTGTATATAGATAAAGATGGTAGGTATATGATAACAGTGTCATGAGGCAGGCGTGTCAATGTAATAAAAAACTTGATCCCAAACAAGTGTTTATAACAGATCATGCGTACATCATGGACTGGGAGTCTTGATCTGGCTTTGGCTGTAGACCTTCAGCCAACTGTCACCCATGTCCTTCTTCAAAGCCTCTATTCGACGCCTAAATGCATCTGCATTATCCTTGATGTCTTCCCCACCGCCGTTACCCTCTTCACCGTCGGAATAAGTTGGTTGATCAAAGACCGACGCGCTAACTCGAGCTCTACGTGTAGCGGACCGAGACGAGAGGGTAGCATAGCCACGTGTCTTCTGTGCTGATGCTGGTGTAGTGGAACCAAGGAGAGAGCCTGAATTGTCTTCTTGCGACGGAGGGTTCAGAGAGGGCGAATCCGGAGTATCATAGTTTGTCAACGAGGGAATGAATTCGGTGTGGTATCGCCCATGGCGTGTACGGCGTGGGGTTTTCGCGGGAGTTTTGTCTGGCTGAGAGGGTACAACTATGTTCGAGGCTGACAAACCCTCAACTGGTGTAGACTCTTCCAATAGGGAAGATTTCGAAACAGATGAAGAGGCTTTGTTATCCACATCTAGTGTTCCGATTTGTCCCCATCTTCTGGCAGGTGTATATTCTCGTGGGGGGCTGTATTCCTTTGGCTTCTTGGATTTGATCTTCGTCTTTGGTTTCGGTACGGTGGATGCTGTTGAATGATCCCTAGAGTGGTTGGCGCTCGCTGTAGGAGAAGAATTGTCGCTGTGCTCAATGTCCAGCTCAACGATCCGCTTCGGCTTCTTACGGCGGGGTTTACTACCTATACTTACAGCGCCAACGGGTCCAAGTGAAGGCGATGCATTGGATGAAGGAGGGGTAGGATACTTTGTATCAGGGACTGAGGATTCTTGAGGCGGGGTATGATGATGTGTATTTTTATGCCCAACAGCCACGACAGGAGGTGATGGTGCCGATGATATTGGGCGAGAAGAGGTCATCTGTTCCGGCGGCGGTACAGTTAAGTTTCGTCGCTCATAAAATCCAGGTAGTGTACCGTCAAGCTTTATGGTTTTCTGCTCCTTCAGGAAGTATTCGAAGCATGCCACCCTATAACCTTCCTCGATTTCCACCAACGGGTTTCCTTCCACCCATACTTCTGAGATGTTTGGAAGAACAGCGAGCCTTCCTATTTCCGCACTCTCCTCGATAAGGTTACCACGCAGATCGACACGCTCGAGAGCAGTAAGCCGTTCTAAACCGCAAATGGACTCGAGGCGATTGTGTGCAATGTTGAAGGTGAGGACCTGACCAAGATTGAGATAAATGCCGAGGACAGAATCAATCATGTTGTCAGCAAGATTCAAGGAAACAAGGTTGTAGAGTGCGCCAAGCCCAGGCGGGACAGAGACGAAAAGGTTCGATGAAAGATCGAGGTGTGATAGACTGGTCAGGTATGGTAATGCACCAGAAGGAAAGAATGTCAAGGAATTGTCAGAAAGCGATAGGGATTTTAGAAATGCCCATTTGATAGATGAAAGTTCGACTGGAGGCGGAGGCGAAGACAATCCGCTGTCATGACGTGGTTGCGTCTCGTTGCTGTCGGTCACCGCATTCTCCTCAGCGTCAGCATCCTCTGGAACGGACTCTGGAAGTCGCGTGCTGAAAAAGGATGGGTCATTAGCCAATCCAAGTGGTATCCGCCTCTGTCGTTTCCGACTGGTACTGCCTTCTCTTCGTGCTTGATCGTCAATTACCGCCCCAATAAGTACATCCGCCATGTCCTCTAGACCACTTTTCTTGATTTTGAGACTCACAAGACTCTCCGCAAGCTTGTCCCATCCCAACAATGTCCGTGGATCTATATCCACACATTCCAGCTTCTGAAGGTTCTTGAAAGCTTCGAGAGGTAGTGCGTTCTGATTCGGTGCTTCGTTAAACAGCTCTGCGATGACTTTTCGTCCAGGAGCATTCACAGATAACGCTGGGATCTTCGTAAAGCTGCTGTAGATATATTTGAGCTCTGCATCGACGCTTGGTGGCTCCGGCCGGGTCCACCACCCACCACCGAGTGACAGATTAGAGACTGCAGAGAGGGATGAGCGGAATGAGGCAAGGGAGAGTGTGTCCGATTTATCTGAATCGGTGAAGATATTGATATAGCTCATGGGACGAGATGGATTGTCCACTTGAACATCAAGGGTCCCGATGTCAAGGCCGAGGGCTTCCATGCGGATGAGAACATAGAAGAGGCGATGAGTATCGAGAGACAGAGCGACTGGTTTAGGGGACATGGACCCAGAATTGTCCGAGCTGAACCAGCTAAAAGGATTGTAAAGCGACGCAGACTCTGTGGAAGGACGCTGGGTGCGCCTGCGTCTGTGAAATCCTGCCTCTGCAAGGTTCTTCTCATTGGTGCGGATGAAGGAGGCTAGGCGTCGAAGGTATGTGTCGCCTGGCTCTTGTTCCATTGTAACGATGGTTGGGGAAGGAATCGTGTGAGCCGGCTGTTGTAGGCAAGAAGAAGGCCACTTGTTGGCTGCTCACCAAGTGCCTGCCCTGATGTTGGAGGGTAAAGACAGGAGGCAATTATTACAATACTCAGATTCTTGTATAGCACAGCCACTCCCACTTCAGTCTCTCTCGAGCAGGCGCTGTAGCAAACTACAGTTCAATGTGTTGTAAGTATAGACATGACTATAATAATCGATCTATATCCTGAACGGTCATCCCTTCCCAGATGGCACTGTTTTCTCTTTCGCTTTTCCGATTTTCACACCAGTGAGTTTTGGTTTCGAGATTCGTGAAGAAGCGGCTGTCATGAATTGCGTTTCTGTCCGAGTCTGCAATTGCAGCTGCGCGGGTGGTAGGAGAGGCAACGAGGGTAGAGATGCTCTAGGCTTTGTCACTGCACGGGGCCGGCTTGGAAATGTCCCAGGAAGCAGCGGTGGCGGTTTGGGTGGGAGGGAAGCGTGATGCAGGGATGTTGCGGTCGTGGACGTAGATCTAGCGATCGGCGATGAGACAAGTGATAAGCCAGGTACCGGCGCTGGTTTTGGATTTGTGCTCTCCATCTGCCGCAACTTCGCTTCCATCATGGCGATCTTGTCTGTGGTTCTGCACAATAATGAATGGACTTTATATCACCCAGGAGATATGCAGTCACTAACCCGTCATTCCTGTTTCCTGCGCCGGTCTTGAGCAAGCTGAGAGTCGTGGGGCGTCCTACCTCCATCATGCTCCGCCTTTTTGCGCCATACGTGTTGCCACCGTGTTCCGGTGGCGCCTGGTGGGCAAATGTTACGACAAGTTTGCGTCCACGTAAAGGCTTATCGTGTGCCATGTTAAGTGCCTTCAAAGCTTCCTATATTGAAGTAGGATATGTCAGTGTAATTTCGTAGTCAAAGTTCCGTGTTGCGCCCCGGGTGAAGGCAGTCCGTCATTGTCCATCGCGCATGGATGGGCAGGAAATATGGGCGCTGATGAGAACGCGATGCGCATATATAAATGAGTCAGAGGACAATGAAGAAAAACCCGGGGTGAGCGATGGATTTAGAGGAGTAGAGAAAGCCACATACGTCGTTGGATCCATACTCAATAAAAGCATAGCCGCGTGGTTTCCCCTTAAGCGCCCCAGATTTGTGAAAGAGGTAGTCGAGCTTGGTAACCTTTCCAAATTTGGAAAAGACTTGTAGCAGAGAGTATCTACAGTTCGTTAGATGGAGATGGGAGGTCGAACAACAAGACAAGTACATACTCATCAACTGTTGGGTGCAAATTGCCCACATAGAGCCTGTCCTTAAGAAGCGGACGTTCTGAGTGTGTGGAGGACTCTGCAGGGAATTCCTCAAGGGTCGAAGGATATGAGAGGTGTTCGTTGGGTGAGGAGTCCATGAGAGGACTGACTGAGATGAATACAAGAGGTTCCGGTTCAGGCACAGCCACAGACCCCCTTCTCTTCTACCCATCATGAAGATCACTATAAAAACGACTCAACAAAAAGTCTTCCAGGTAGACAGCCCCGTATCTCATGTTTGTTGCAGCTCAGATAATGTCCCATAGATTGATGTTGATGGATCTGACACTGTGGGGACTCTGAAGCAGAAGATCCAAGAAACACAGAAGCATGACGTTGCCGCACAAAAGATTATCTACTCTGGTATCGCTCTCATCATCATCTCATGCACTGGCTCAAGCTAAACCATCTTCAGGCAAAGTTTTGGCCGATGACAAGACTATTGAATCATTTGGGATCAAAGAAAAGGATTTCCTCGTTCTAATGGTTTCCAAGGTGCCGTAGTCAGTCACTTGTTCAAAATCTGGATCTGACCGCAAAGCTCAGCCCAAACCACCCCCGGCTACACCTGCGGCCTCGACTAGCTCAACGACGCCAGTTACCCCCGCCCCTGCTGCTACGCCCGCCCCAGACACCCCTGTGGCTGCTCCTGTCGCGCCACAATCTACAGAGGGAGTGGCGGCTCCTACCATCCCGGCGCCCGCCGCTTCAACTCTTGCCTTTGGTGATTCGAGCTCTTTTCTTACTGGGGAGGCGCTGCAGGCTACGATCAATAATATGATGGAGATGGGCTTTGAGCGTGATCAAGTCATGCGTGCATTGAGAGCGAGCTTTAACAATCCAGATCGAGCCGTCGAATATCTTTTCAATGTGAATACCATTCTATCATTGCTCTCTTCTTTGGACTCTGATCCGGAATAGGGCATTCCTGCACATCTGGAAGCCGAGGCCGCTGGTCCTGCTCGACCTGCTCAACCCTCGGCTGGTGCATCTGCCACTGCCTCTACGCCTGCTGCTGCTGCTGCGCCTGTGCCAACGCCTGCCCCAGGACAGCCTCAGAACCTCTTCCAGGTAAGCTGCTTGTGTCGCTTATGAATGCCCATCATAATGAGAGATGTCCCAGCTTGCTCAGCAGCAGCAACAGGCCGCAGGTGGAGGCACTGCTGGCGGCAATTATGGACAGCCGCAGGTTGATGTCCAGGCTTTGCGCAATTCCCCGCAGATTCAGCAGCTTCGCGCACAGCTGCAGGCGAATCCGGATCAGGCGCAGTTCATCATTCAACAATATGCAGCGGCAAACCCAGAATATGCGCGGATGTTTGCACAAAACCCTGCACTTCTGACGGAAGTCCTTGGAGTCCAAGTTGAAGGTGACGACGAAGGCGCACAGTTACCACCGGGTGCTCAAATTGTGAGCGTCACGGAGGAAGAGAGGGCTGCCATCGAGAGGGTGAGTACTCGCTATCGTTCGAAATTTAAAGCTCTGACATGTCCTTAGTTGGAGGCACTTGGTTTTCCAAGGCAATTGGTGTTGGAAGCCTACTTTGCGTGTGATAAGAACGAGGAACTCGCTGCTAACTACTTGTTTGAATCCGGATTTGAGGATTGAGAGCTTTTCTAGGCTTTGTTATCTGTATCTGTTGTAGGATTCGCCATTTGAATGACTAGACACGAACTCCACAGAATGACCAGTGTAAGCTTATTAGGCGGCACCGGTTCTTTTTTTTTTTTTTTGTGGCTGTGGCTGTCGTATCTGATCATGTCATAACCTCGCGACCACTGATATGAATGAAAGGGTATCAAAATGCTGGCCACTGCCCACTCTTGTTCTTTCAAATGTTGCTCCTTGCGCCTTGGAGGCATCCACTCCTCAGTGGTCTCTCTGTTGTCTCTGTTGTCTCTCTTGCGACGTCACAGGGCCCTACACCTCTTCCATCACAAGACTCGGTCACTGATTACGCACCTAGCACAAATGTCGAGTGCCCGGACTTTTCAACTACATCGCTCATCCGCGTCTTCACTCCTGAAAACCAGACTTTGCATCCAGATGAGGATGCCTATATCAAGCAACGCACCAGCTCTGTCCTGCCAGACGCGTGGCAATCCTGGTTGGGCGCTAATGAAGCAGGGCACGGCTACAACCTCTCGGATTTCCAGGGTAGATATCCAAAGGTTGGAATGGCTATTCCTGGCGGCGGCCTGCGGGCAGCTCTGTACGGAGCAGGCTGCTTGAGCGGACTTGACGCACGGAACGACTCTGCGAAAGCGGCAGGCACGGGTGGCCTGCTTCAAGTCGCATCGTATCTGTCAGGCCTGTCAGGTGTGTACACAGCCTTCCAATACAAATACCTGTTGAACGTATCCAAAGGTGGCTCATGGATCACTGGGTCACTGTACTTCAACAACTGGCCAACAATGAACGACATGGTTCTGGGAAACGGTCAAGACATGAAAGGGTGGTTATTGGACATTAATTTGGCTAGCCCCGATGGGGTCAACTTGTTTTCTGACAACAATCAATATTTCTACGGAAGCGTGTTGTGGAGTGTTATGGCAAAGGCTGCTCAGGGAATGTTGGTCTACCTTTGATTTGTGGTTAGAGACAGTCGACTTACATCTTTCTTTTGGCGGTTTAGCGACACTAGTTTGACTGATCCTTGGTCACGCATGATCTCTTACCATTTCCTCAACCAGACGAACCGCCAGAATTTCTTCACAAACGACACTGCACACGGTGCAGGCCAGCTTTGGTCTAATATTCCTCTGATCCCTGCCTATCAAAATTTCTCAACTCCCTTCCCTATTGTCCTCGCTGATTCGCGACCTGTGGGCTCAAATTTGACCACAGTACTTTCCCCAAACTCTACGGTTTTCGAGGTTCATTTCGTTGGTGCTACATTTTAGTACCGTCTAATGTTATCCTTAGATCACTCCGCTGGAATTGGCATCCTACGATCCCAGCCTTTCCGCAGGCATGAATCTCACTTACGCTGGTACACATTTGTCCAATAAAAAGGCCGTGAACGGATCAGCGTGTGTTACTGGATTTGATCAAGCTGGGTTCATCATGGGTAGCAGCGCAAGCCTTTTCAATGTAAGCATCCGCTAGAATCTCATCTGAACTTGGTTTTTGACCATCAACATGCAGCAAATACTCGACTTTGCAAGGAACGAAATTTCAGAATTTTCCCAAAGCGACGGCGCGGCTATCTTGTATGTTTTGTCTCGCCAATTGCAAGAAGTACGGACGCGTGCCGATGATGTGGCTAATTGGCCGAGTCCATTCAACGGTATAAAAAACACTACCTTCCAGGATTCGGACAAAGAATGGCTGGAGTTGATTGATGGGGCATCCAACCAAGAAAACGTACCCTATGGACCTCTGTTTGTAAGAGCGAGGGGACTGGATGTAATTGTGACCATCGAGGGAAGTTCGGACGACCCTAACAATTGGCCAAAGTACGTTCATTCCAGCTCTGATTGTATTGATGTAGATTGAATTTGCCACAGCGGAACCGGTCCTCTGTTTTCTGCCAAGAGACAATCCACCATTCTAAGATCGTCGCATCAACAATTTCCACCTCTTCCTCAGGACGCACAGGCTTTCGTAGACACAGGTGTCAATGCCCGAGCAACGTTCTTTGGTTGCGATCCTCAACTAAACCCACCCGAATACCCCCTCGTCATTTATCTTCCAAATGCACCACCTATCAATGGGGACGACCCGGTTACAAAGTATGTGCCATTATGAAGGCTGTTGAGAACTCATATTCCTAATGTTCAAAACAGCACAGCAACCTTTACGCTGAGTTACACTCGAAAACATCAAGAACTCTTCCTGTCTCAAGTTCACACCAATACTATATCCGGATTTTCTCCAAATGCAAATATACCAGATCCCAATTTTGGCACTTGTCTCCAGTGTGCTGCCATTGATCGTGGGCGATTCAAAGTGACCCCACCCATCAACCGCTCGGCCATCTGTGAACAGTGCTTTCAACAGTACTGTTTTGACCCGGAGAATCCGCCGTCTAGGTCCGAGCTTCCAGGACGGAAGCAAGTCTTTGTAGATCCTGATCCACAGGGCCTCGGAAAGTTGGGCAACTTCTTCACAAGGAACAAGTTTGCGTTAATTGGGGGTCTTGTAGGGCTCGTGGCTCTCCTTGGACTTTTGATTGGCGGCTTGTGAGCCTCATTCTCTGAATTAAGGAGACTTGGTACCCAGCTGATCCTCTCTCTTTACAGGCTTTGGTGGAGAAGACGAAAAACGGTGAAACAACAATCGTACAAAAGGGTCAACGACTTCCACGAGGATGATGTACCATGGTCAAGGTATTCGGATCATCCTCACGGGGAGGCTTATGAGATGTCTACTCACCCTTAACTGATCACTACCCTTTCATGATTTGAACATTTGGTCAATCATCTCTTCTTGGATTGCATTGCTATTAGTTATCACATTGAGAATCCGCATGGACTTCTTTTGCAACTGTACACTTTTCATTACTCTCCACTCCTGCTGCATTTGTACGGTTTCTTCCTGTTCTGTAACATACGATAGTAAATAGAATGATCATTCCCGCGCACATACTACATTTGACACTGTTGTTCACTGTCCGATTGCAAGCCTTCTGCTACTACTACAGTGTTTCAAAATCGACGGGTATTTCGGATCTGTCTCATGCCATTTGCGTATCAAGATGTTCTTTGATTGTCTGATGACAGTCATAAGGTAACACTCTTACCCTGGACCCAATGTACCAGGATAGGATCGTGTACTATAGTGACAGCGCAGCAGAGGGCAGAGCTAAACAATTGCTATGCGGAGATAGCTGCTGTG